>CAUYRT010080315.1:0-20755 GCA_963574885.1 Lepilemur ruficaudatus | reverse complement strand
ACTCCTGGGCTCACGCAATCCTCCTGCCTCCAGCCTCTCAAGTTGTTGGGACTACAGGCTTGTGCCACCATGCCAGCTAATTTTTTTCTATTTTTGGTAGAGGCAGGGTCTCCCTCCTGCTCAGGCTGGTCTCAAACTTCTGACCTCAAAAGATCCTGCCACCTCGGCCTCCCAGAGTGCTAGGATTATAGGCATGAGCCATGGCACCTGGCCCATACATGCAAGTATTTCTGAGGAGTATATTCTAGGGGGTGAAATGGTTAAGTAACTGTCATTGATTTACTCTTGCACAGTGTCTCCCTCACACCCTTGCCAATACCAAGTATTAGCAATATTTTTAATACTTGCCAATCTGGTGGATAAAGAAATAAATGGTTGTTTGTTGTTTTAATTAGTAATTTTCTGTTTACTAGTGAGATTTTTAGTTCAAGTTTGCAGGCCATTAGTTTCTTCTGTAATTGCTCACATGTCTGTAGGGTTTTGTTTCGTTTTTTTTTTTTTTAATGGAGCTTTTATTTACAGATATACTCACTTGTCTGAACTTTTGTTTTCCAAACTTTGGGATTAAATAGATGTGAGTAAAGGTTTTGAAGAATCCTTGCTGTATGTAATCTCACTACTCTCCATCTAAAATCAAACTGATTCAGATAAAAGAGTACGTTTCCCTTTCCTAACTTGCCATCCAAATTCTGGCTGTCCAAATCAGGAACTCAAAAGATTGGATAGAGAGGGATATTTATATTCTCATAATAATTTTTTTTTTTTTTTTGAGATAGAGTATCACTCTGTTGCCCGGGCTAGAGTGAGTGCCGTGGCGCCAGCCTAGCTCACAACAACCTCAAACTCCTGGGCTCAAGCGATCCTTCTGCCTCAGCCTCCCAAGTAGCTGGGACTACAGGCATGTGCCACCATGCCCAGCTAATATTTTCTATATATTTTGAGTTGTCCAATTAATTTCTTTATATTTATAGTAGAGACAGGGTCTCGCTCTTGCTCAGGCTGGTTTCGAACTCCTGACCTTGATCCGCCCGCCTCAGTCTCCCAGAGTGCTAGGATTACAGGCGTGAGCCACCGTGCCCAGCCCTCATAATAATTTTTGCTATATCTGTTAGAATTGTCTTTCTTCCTGTATGTTTATCTTTTGATCTTGTTTGTGTAGTTTTACACAATAAAAAGTTGTACATTTTTACGTTGAATATCTGTTGATGTTTTCCTCTATAAATTCTAGGTTTTTGCTTTGTTTTTTGCCATCTACAATTTTAAATATTTTTCTTTTCTTCTAGTATATATGATTATTTTATGTGTGAAATTTTAGATACATGAAATATATGTGTGATCAACTTGTCGACACATTTCTATTTCTTAATTTTGGTAGAGACAGGGTCTTGCTATGTTGCCTAGGCTGGTCTTGAACTCCTGGCTTTAAGTGATCCTCCTGGTTTGGCCTCCCAAAGTGCTGTGATTATAGGCATGAGCCACTGCACCTGGCCAACACATTTTTAATACATACTGTGTCATTAATTTTAAATAACACCTTTACCATACACCAATTCTTAAATATATAAGCATCTGTTCCTACAACAGTACTATATTGTTTTAATGAATACTTTGATATCTAGATTGGAAAGTCCCTTTGTTCTTTTAAAAATATCTCTTTATTTTTGCTTAATTTTTCTTCCAGGTACATTTTAGGGGGAAAAAACTGACTTGTCCTCTATGCTTCCTCCAGCAGTGTATGAGAATGTGCCCAGGTCTGGGAGAAACTGGCTAGGGGTGCAGAGCCAAGGTTAAGACTTGAATAATCTAGAAAAACTTAAGTATCTGTCCTCTAACCTGGGGATTCAATAGATTTGTAACACTGTTGAGTGTTACCTAAATGTATGTTTAATGAGCTCTTAACTCATTTACCTCCTAGGTTTAGCCCCCTCCAGTTCACCCTTTTAGTGCTTTTCACAGTCATTCCCTGTTATTTCATATCATACTGCCTGTGTACATCCTCTTCCCTCTTCCTGGCATTTCTTCCCATTCTCTCACCACTACCACCAGCCCACACACACACTCATGGCCCAATTTTCTATCTGGGGAAATTTCATTTGTTTCTAAAAACCCAGTTCAGATATTACCCTTTCTAGGAAGTTTTTCTTCATGCTAACAATGAGAATGTTGTTCTTGGAGTGGGGAACCGCAGTCTTGGGGCCTCGTGTGGCCTTCTAGGTCCTTAAGTGCTGCCTTTTGACTGAATCCAAATTTTATAGAACAAATCCTTTTATTAAAAGCAGTGCAACAGAGAAAGATGAAGCTTTTCTTGCTTCCTTTGGTGCTTAAAAAAGAACAATCTTGAAACAGAAGGCCACTGGTTCCCCACCCCAATGTCATTGTCAAACTTCAGGTAGAATCAGGACATATGATGCATGCCATAAATGTTTATTGAAAAAGAATACAATATCCCTGCCTTCAGCAAGCTCACCAGAGAATGAAAGGAAAAGCTTAGCATAGAAGAACAATAGATATGAACGCATACATTATGTGTGTGATTAAAAAAAAAAATCACTAATAGGCTTTTATAAAATTTTTTTTCCCAAAACTGACCAGGCTTTTGATTTTAATGCTTACACTCTAAGCCATAGATAATGTGCTTTTATACTCAAATTGAGACATTAATTTTGACCCAGGAAGGCATTGCAGATGGATGTGGTACAAGCAAAGGCACGAAAGGTAGGACCAAATGGATCAGAATTGTAAGGAAAAATACTAAGAAATAGTATTGGAAAACCCTACATATCTAGTGAAAGATCTGGGGAGTTGTCACTTCCTGTAATGTGGAGTTGAGTTGTAAAGGAACAGCTATTCTGAATCTTTTCTTTTTTTCCTCTTAGTACTGGATGAACGAATACACCTCATCCATTGGAATTGGAGTTTTCCATTCAGGAATTGAAGTATATGGCAGAGGTACGTGTACACACAGTCTAAATATACTTTCTGAAGATTTTGTACTTTAAAGGAGTTGCAAAAAAATAATTACAGTTTTTTTTAACCACTTCAATATATCATTACATAAAGTAGAAAAAAATCTCCCGTATTTGTTTATATTATGTTTTGGGAAAATGCCCAAAGCAGAATGTATTTGAGGAGAAAAATACTCAAAATACAAGTGTACGCATTTATTTAGTTACCTTTTATTTTAAATACTGTCTTAAAAAATATTTTCCTTTTGATATTTATTATACCGTGACTGTTTGTTTTGCTCTAATATATATTGGAGTTCCTAAGAAACCTTGTACTTTGAAAAATAGCATGATAAAAACAATCATTTTGGTTGGAAAGGGGTTGGTGCTATAGAGTATCAAACTTGAAATACTAATTTCCTGAGGGAATTTCAGTAATAAATTTGTTTTTGTAGACCTATATGTTTATAAAGCCTAAAAACATTGCTGAGAAAATCCTGCTGTTGATTACATCTAGTTTTTTGCTCAAGAATAATGGCCGTTGTCATTAACTCAGCCCTTTTCATATTTGTTACTTTTATTACCCTTTATTATAATAAACATGTCAGGAGCCACTCAAAACCAAGCATGCTTTCAACAGTTTTTTCTTTTGTTCTAATTCCCACCCTTGGTGCAATATAATCTACTCCTGATCAAGTTGTAACTATTAATGGTCTGCATAAGACAGATCATGTTGCTGATTTCATCAGCGTTGTGGCAATATATCATTTTGAGTCATAAACTCACCCTATAGCAGAAATGTCTTTGCTTCAGCTGGGCAGTCTTTGTGACCTCTTAGAATATATTATTGCAGTTCACTCAAGGTTATCCTTGAACAATACACGCCATTTTTTAGCTAACATAAAGAAAAAGATTCATTTACTTAAATGTGTCAGCGTGGTGTTTATATAGGTCTTTTTTATATTCCATATTAGCTGCTTCCAGGTGCAGTTTAGCACATCAAATGTTGATTATAATCAATTTTTTAAATAAATTTTAGAAACAAAAAAGAAAATGCTTGACCCACAGAGGAAATAATTAATAATGAATTTGCCATTTAAGCTCCATTTCTACCAAATAATCCCAAGAAACAATAAGGGGCTCTTGCTAAAAGTTTTATTGGTTAGAGTATTGCTATGGGTGGGATCATAGTCAGTGGGGTTGCTTTCTTGGTTGATTTGGCTTTTGCCAAAGTTGCATGTGTATTCCTTTTTAACTTGAATTTGTATAATGTGTTACAGTTTTTAAAGTACCATCAAGTTTTGACCCACATGCCCATGCTGTGAGATAGATAAGGGCTTGTGGCATTTTCTCTGTTTTTCAGATGAAAGAACCAAGGCCCAACCCTCCTGAAAGTCATAACGCTAACAGTTAACAGCTAGGACTTGAACCCAGGTGTTGGTGTATGCAGTCTGTTGTTCTGTTGTCTGCCTAATCATTGTTCCCCTTCATAAAATTATTTAGTAATAATTACAACATGATTCAAAACATGACCACATAAATTTAGCAAAGTTAGAACCAAATATATTCCTGAAAGTGAATGATTGCTTCTTAAATAAAAGAATGGGTCTATGACTTTCCTTACTATAATTGAGAAAGTTGAGAATCCAAATATAATCTCCCCCATCCAACCTGATTATCTACAATATTTTATAAAATTCTGTCATTAAAAAATAAAAACTTAATTTCAATATTGAATGCTAAACATTTTAATTCTCAACTACATTGTTGCTTTTTTCTGAGGTCTGAATTGAAAATAAACTTAGTATCTGCTTTGTTCTTTCCCATGTTTTGTTCTAACATCTTTAAGATTATATTTAATAAATTTTAAGTGGTAAGTTACACATTTGTTTGGATTCTTTAAATATTAATATGTCCACTAAGACTTAGCCACTTAAATATCTAGGTGAGATATCAGAATTATAGCCAGAAATTTTTTATTTGTAACCATGCTCCATTTTTGTTCTAGATGAGAATTTATATCTGAGCTGGATGAAAAGTCACTGTAGTACAGATAGTTTCCTCCTAGCTAAAAGATTTATTGTGCAGATGGGGAGGTAGTGGTGTATATGTTAAAATTTGGCAGTGTATTTTTTCTTGAATGAGGGGAATTGAGTAGTGTTTCAGGTTTGGTAATGTTTCATTCTTACTCAAAGATAAACCAAGAGTCTTCATCCCAGAAACCGTGAAAACTCAGTTATTAGATAGTTTTCTCCAGTAATGTATTAGTTTGAAATTCGATCACTTTAATTTAGAAAGTGACAAAACACTGAACTGACTACCTTCTTAGTTTGGCAATCACTCTCCTTGTGCCAATATAAACAACATAAATATGGCAGTCAAGATTACCTTTGAGTGTCTTCCGGTATTTGAGTGTTATTTGAGTTTCAGCCCTTTGTGAAAACCGTTCTATACTAGTAATAATTAAATGAGACGTTTGTGAAAAGCACTTTATAAACTGAGAAATATTTAGATGGTTTCATTATTATCCTCATCATTTATTAAAGCTAATTCAGCATTCTGGTTAAATTTTATGTGATAAATACTAAAAATCATGAGTTTTCTCTTTTCAGAATTTGCTTATGGTGGCCATCCTTACCCCTTTTCTGGAATATTTGAAATTTCCCCAGGAAATGCTTCTGAACTAGGAGAAACATTTAAATTTAAGTAAGTAGGGAGGATAATTTTTATTATGCTGTTTTAGATGCCAAAGCTTGTTTCCAGGCATACAGAATTCATTCTGTAGATTAAAATCTAAGAAGTTAAAAATGTTTCTTTAACTTTGTTTTAGTTGCTGACACTTTATTTTAAAATTAAATCTATTTCAGCTGTTGTGTAGAGATGGGAATCAGCCAAATAAAGTGTCTGAAATAGCTTTCTGCTGCTTTCATTCAGGACCCGTATAAGTTATGCCATCTACTTTGAAAACGTTCTTGCCCAGCCTAAGCATTAGACAGAAAACTTTCCTGTCTAATGACTTCTTCCCCTCAATCTCCTGTTTGAAAGGAGGAGGAGGAAAGTTTTATTGTGACCTACCTGTCACTATTAAAAATCTCTTTAGGTGGGGCCTGGTGGCTCACACCTGTAATCCTAGCACTCTGGGAGGCTGAGTGAGGAGGTTGCCTGAGCTCAGAAGTTCAAGAGTTCAAGACCAGCCTAAGCAAGAGTAAGACCCTGTTGTGGCACGCTTGTAGTCCCAGCTACTCGGGAGGCTGACACAGGAGGATTGTTTGAGCCCAGGAGTTTGAGATTGCAGTGAGCTACGATGACACCACTGCACTCTACTCAGGGCAACTGAGCAAAACTTTGTCTCAAAACAATAAAAATAAAAATCTCTTTATTTTCCCAATGAAAGGGACACTGTTTATAAACTTGAAATAACTAAATAGTTGATTAGCCTGGAAACTATTGTTGAGGTACATGTATTACATGTAATGATAAACCTAAAATGTATGGATATAAGTGTTCTCTGGAGCTTAGGAGTAAAATGCAGTGAAAATTTGAATGTTAATCAAATGTCCGTTCCTTAATTAAGGTTTGTAGTTAAAGTGATATTTAGAATCTTTGTTTCAGGAAGCTTTAAAGAAACTTCTGGGCATATGATAGATAACTTGCCAAGTGAAAAATAGTGAAATGGGGTTATAACATTGAAATTCAGTATAGGGTTACATAATTTTACCACTACCAAGTTCATGGTTCTCTCAGCCTATCACTGAATTGAAACTTTTACACACAGGAATGCTAAAAAATGCCATCCTGAATCCATTCCTTTGGGCTCCCTTTTGGCAAGACTACTCAGTAAAATGATTTTCTAATAGTTTTCACCTTTCTTGAATGCCTAACTCACATTTGACTAAACATCCACTTTCCCTTGAATATTGTCTATTGCATTTCCAAGGTAGGAGTTTTTGTTTGTGTATTTAGGAGGGTTTTTTGATAATGTTTTTTTAAAAAAAACTTAAGTTTAACAGTTCATCTCACTGCAACATAGTGGCAGATAACTTCAAAGTTTGTTTTTGAGATTGTGGCCAACCCTTTAATGGCAAGTGCAGTTACGCAGGCATATTTGCAATTTATAGCATAGATCTGCTCTCATAATGTAACTACTAATGCAATAGTTGTAAAAATAACTGATATTACATTTTTATATAATAACATACATTGTTTCTTAAAGACAACTTATGCATTTGTATTTTTCAGAGGTAATGTACTTAAGGGTTTGCAGAAAAGTTGCAACTAAAATTATTAAGATCTTAAGAGTTTCTCATTTTTCTTTGTCTTATCATATTAACCCTGCTTTGTTAAATCAGTCATAATATTTCTGGAAATATGTCTTTAAACATGCTGTTTATAAATAACTGAAACTCACACAGTTATGTCCTTTTTTCTTATTTTTTTTTTTTTGTTTTTTAAGAGAAGCTGTTGTTTTAGGGAGCACTGACTTCCTAGAAGATGATATAGAAAAAATTGTAGAAGAACTGGGAAAAGAATATAAAGGCAACGCTTATCACTTGATGCATAAAAACTGCAATCACTTTTCTTCAGCTTTATCAGAGGTAAATTAAATTTTTATCCTAAAAATTGTTAAAATAACATATAGTAGTATACTTGCTTTCCCACTGTTTTCAGTCATGATTCATTTTTTCTGATCTTATGTTGTGCAAGTGTGATACTGTATTTCTTTCTCTTGAATTAATGACCTTTCCAGAGTCGGTAGGTAACTTTAGAGTTGGCACAGTTTTAAATAGTAATTCTGTTCATTACTTTGCTGTAAGTAGAGAGTGAGTACAAATAATTGTCCCTTCTTATTTTATTACAACCTAAAACTTTCACTTAAAAAAACCCAGATGCTTAGGACCTCTGCTTCTTAGCCACTACGATTTCTCTTTTGCTAAATTTTAGTTGCCAACTTGAGTTTTTTTTCTACCTCTTAAGTAATTCATCTCTTCCATCTTGAAATTTTGTTCTGCTAACATATCACACAGACTTACTTGCCTTCTCAATTCTTGGATTCTAAACAGAAGATCAAAACTAGATGGAAATTAAAGAACCATAAAAACAAAGTGGAAGGAAGAAATCAAAAGGGTTACAACAAAAGGTCTAGAGAATTAAATAGCACTTAAAACAGCTTCCCAACTTTCTGACCCCTTACCAGGTGATTGCAGTGGTGGCATCAAGGTACCACAGACATTGTGAAAGGTGTAAAGGAGAAAATGAGCTGCTATTTCAGTAAGCACCTCTGCATAAATGCTTAGCTGCCCAGCCCTTTTCTCTTCCCTCATGGCTTCTACAACATAACCTTCAAGCAGGACTACAGTGGTCTATTACTGTGCTACTCTAAATGTATTTCATAGACTAGTAGCATCAGCATCTCTTAGGAATTTGTGAGATATGCATCATCTCTGCTCTATCACAGATGAATCAGAAACTACATTTTAACAAGAGCCCCAGGTGATTCATATGAACATAAAAGTTTAAGAAGCACCACTAGTCTGGGTGCTGCACAGATACCACAGAGGTGACCTAGTCAATTTTCAGGGAAGGTCTTTCTGAGCTTTCTTGATCCTAGAGATTACATTTGTAGAGAGTGCATTTGAAGACCCATAGAATATTAAAATTGGTAGAGATATTAGACAGTGTCTAGTCTCATTTTACAGACAAGGAAACACCCCGATTGGGAAAATGACTTATCAAAGATTACTATGGAGAACTCAGATTAGACCCAACTTTATTTAGTCCAGTGTTTGTTACACTTTATTATTACTTCTTCTGGTTCTGATTTATTCTCTCTTCCAAAAAAATTAATAACTTTATTGAGCGTCTATATCACCACCTCAGCCCTAGTCTAACCTGAAACTATTACAGTTGGAAGCCCGAAGAGCAATTCTAGATGTTCCTCGAACCATCTTTTTAGGCCACAATTTTTATGCTTTCCTTCATATGAGTGGTGAATTGTTAAACTATGCAACCCAGAAGTTAAATGACTTAGCCAAGGATGCCCAGCTTGTTAATGGCAATGCTGAAACTAGAATTCTGGATAGTAAGGGATGTGTAAGGATCTATTTTAGAACACCCCATATAATAGAGGTAAACAAATTTAATATTAGGCACTCTAAGGAATTCAGTAAAACTAAATGTGCTTTTACATCTTTGACAACATAGTTTGGAGATTGTCATATAACCTGTTGCAGATAGACAAAATAGTTACTAATTATAATTGATTGTTGATATATGTACTCTGTTAACATTATTCCAAAAACCCTAAGAATTATCATCATTTAACATAGCGTTATCAGTTCAGATGCTTCCTCTGTAGCAGGGATTAGCAAACTACTATGGCCTGCGAACCAACAGCCTGCCATTTGTTTTTACATAGCCAGCAAGCTAAAGATGGTTTTTATGTTTTTTAAGAGTTGAAAAAAGCCAAAAGAGGAATATATGGTGACATATATAAATTATGCAAAGTTCCGATTTCAGTGTTCACAAAGGTTTATCAACGAGCACAGCCATGCTGTTTGTTTACCTGTTATCTTGACAGCTTTCAGGCTGCAATGACAGCATTGAGTAGTTGCAACAAAGACCCATGGCCTGCAAAGCTCAGAATATTTACTGTTTAGCCCTTAACAGAAAAAGTTCACCAGCCTCTACTCTACAGGTTAGAGCCATTCTAATCTGATTCCAACTGGCTTAAACAATGAGGAAACATTATTTCACAAAACAAGAAGTCCTGGATAAGGCAGGTTCCAAGTCAATATGGTCAGTGTCTCAACTGTGAGTGTTACAAGGTATCTAAGGTCTTTTCATTTCTCCAAGCTGCCATCTTTAGGATGCTGGCTCTTCCCTCAGGCTACATCCCTTTGTGGTTTTCAGATAGCTGCAATAATTTTAGCACATCCAGAGGAAGAAGAAAATTGTCTGGATTGTCAGTGGAAAATTTAAAACATGTATAAAAGTAGAGAGAATAGTATAATGAGCCCCTATACACCTATCACTTAGATTTAAAAATTTTCAACTCATGGCTAAGCTTGTTTCAACTATAAGTACCCACTCCAGATTGCCACTCCATCCTCAGATTATTTTGAAACAAATCCCAGATATCATTTAATTTCAATTGTAAATGTTTCATTCTGTAGCTCTAAAATACAGGTTCTTTTCACATAACCACAATATGTCACTCCTAAAAGAAATTAATATTCCTTTAATACTATCCAAATATATAAGTTCAAATTTCCCCAATTATCATACAACTTAAAAAAAAAAGTCTCTCTGTGTTGCCCAGGGTAGATTGCAGTGGCATCATCATAACTCACTGCAACCTCAAACTCCCGGGCTCAAGCCATCCTCTTCTGCTGAGCTTCCCAAGTAGGTAGGTCTACAGGTGCACACCATGACACCCGGCTAATTTTTCTATTTTCAGTAGAGATGGGGTCTCACTCTTGCTCAGGCTGGTCTCAAACTCCTGAGCTCGAACAATCTTCCTGCCTCAGCCTCCCAGAGTGCTAGGATTATAGGCTTGAGCCACTGTGCCTGGCCTTTGTCACAACTTTTTAGTAGTTTGAATCCAGGTATAAACAAAGTTCATACAGCTGGTTACTGTGAGGTATAGTGTCCACAGAAAAGACAGAATAGATGCTTGATTCTTTACAAGTTTTCAAAAAATGAGTTGGTTCCTATGCAGAAAAGAGTTAAAATTGCAGGCCTGAGACTACTGGCCTTAGAAAGGCCTGCTTGCAAGTTTGGTCCTAACCTGGCATCTGGGAACCCAGGCTTTGGGAGGGTTCTCACTATGCCTAGAACTAATAACAGTGGTTCCCTATGCCTTACCTGTTTATACAAATAATTTGGTTTATTCTAAATACTTGCTTTCCCTCCGAGAATCTGGAATTTTTGCAGAGGGTGCCAACATGACCAGCCCCCAATAAAAACCTTGGGTACTGAGTCTGTAATGAACTTCCCTGGGAGACATTTCACACACATCACAACTCATTGCTGGGGGAATTAAGCATGTCCTTCCTATGTGACTCTACTGGGAAAGAATCCTTAGAGCTTGTACCTGGTTTCCTGTTGGCTTCATCCCAAGTACATTTTCCCTTTTCTGATTTTATTTTATATCTTTTTGTTATAATAAGTCACAGCCATGAGTATGATTAGATGCCAGGTCCTGAGTCCTACCAAATCACCAAGTCAGCGCTCCCTGAGACTCACTAAAATATGACTGTTTGAGAAGAGAAAGGATGAAGGGTGGGGGTGTGGCAAACCTTTGGTGCCTGGGTGGCTGTAAAGTCATCAACAATATGAAGCCCACAATGTGAGAATTTGTCTGTTGTGAAAGATAAAAATTACTTAAGGGACTTGAAAATGATAAAGTCAACTCCAGGAGAGCTGGTTCACTAGATCCCCTGGCTACTTTTGGCCATGCAGGCTACAGTGAGGAGGAACAAAATAGCAGCTCAGCCCAGGTAACTGGTTTGGTTTTGGTTCTCTCCTCCAAGTGGGAAGAAAAAAGGCACCAGAATTCCCAAAGATGAACTTTGATTGGACCAAAAATGCTAAACATTTTGTTGCTCTTTCTTCACAAGTAAGAGGAAAAAGGTTGAATCCATTCCCTGGGCTGGAGCAAAGTGAAAAAGGGCAGGGGGTATACGCCAGTCTTTCTTTAGCCAGCTACTGTCCAGGCACCCCCTCACCCCCAGTCCAGTTGGGATCTCCCCAGGCATCTGTCATGTCAAACCTTTTGCTAAATTTACTGTAAAGGGTTTGAATACATCTGCAGTCAGGAAGTGGGGGGTGGTTAATGGGCTTGTATTTTGCAGTTATTACATCTATGTTATATGATAGAAATTAATGTAAAATGGTTTATGCTTATAATTTTGCAAATGCTAGAGGGATCATCTCAATCAGGCAATGCTGCAAAGAAAAAGTGTTAGTGGGCCACAACTTCCTTGCTTTTGCCTGTCTGTGGTACGGTGGATGGAAATTGAAATCCTTTGAGTGTTGAAAGCAAAATAAGTCTCATAACTAACAGTTTTTATTGTGATTTTTGCCCGTCGGAACCTCTGAGAAAAGGGAGGCAACATAAAAGGAGAGGCAATCTTCAGATGGAAATATACTGTAAAAAAAATTTAAAGCAGTTTTTGATTGTTAGTGAGCTCTTGTAAAATCAGCCGTCTGACCCTTGGAGGCTGATTATCCAGCCGGTTGTACATAGTTTTGAGTGGGTTTCAGGGCTTGGGAAAGCCTTGCTTGTCACTTGGCATTGGAAACTTGGCTCTCTGGCCCTTCGGCATCTCAGCTTTACTGCTGCCGCCCCTGGCTCTTTTTTTTGAATCCTAAATTCACAGGTCCTAATTGTCTGGACTTGGCTCTTAGGCTAAAACCTGACATTGTCTGCTACACAGTTTCAGCCTCAGCATAAGCTGGGTTCAGTTGAAAGCAGAAACAAGCTCAGGGAACAAGACTTCTACTTGGGGATCATTGCAGGGTTAGGACACAATTCTGTGGGGCTCTAAAATAAAAACCTGGATGTTGACTGAACTGTCTGGGTTACTTGCAGGTGTCCACAGGAAAGGGCTTCTTCCCTGATATTTGATTTCATCTGAAATCAAGCTGCTGATCAGTTCTGTATTTCTAATATAGGGACCTTACTTTTGGTTACTGACAAAAGCTACAAGTTGGGGGAAAGCACAGGACTGTGACCCTGATAGATCTTACTCTTACCCCTCTCAGGGACGTTTCACTGCATTAACTTGGGGCTTCCCAGATGAGTTGCAGTTTGCAACAGTGAACTGATAGCTTCCTTCTACTCCACTACCTTTCTACTGGTGTATATACCTTAGTGGGACGGTTTGATTACCAAGTGCAGCTGTTTCCAGAAATGGAATGATTTAAAAAGATAAATAAATAAAAGGCACAGTCTCACTGTGTTGCCCAGGGTGATCTGGAACTCCTAAGCTCAAGAGATCCTACTACCTCAACCTCCGATGTAGCTGGGACTCCGGTGTGTGCCATCATGCCTGGCCTTTTTTTTTTTTTTAAAGAGATGAGGTCTTGCTATGTTGCCCAGGCTGATCTTGAACTCCTGAGCTCAAGTGATCCTACTGCCTCAGCCTCCCAAAGTGCTGGGATTGGGATTACAGGTGTGAGCCAGTGCGCCCAGCCTATATGATCTTTTATAGGCCACTCACTAGTTGAATGATCAGGATGAAAGCTGTGAGTGGCTCTATAAACCCATTTTGAGATTTTCTGAAAATTTAGGATTTCATTCTGATCAATTCCTAAAATGACATGTCTTTCTGGTTAAGTTATATAAAAATATTTCCTATAAAAACTTTTGTCCCTCTTTAATACCTCTCTTCCAGACAAAAGGTCTGGATGAGAGTAGGGGATAATTTTTAAAATGTGAAGAAGTTACAGTTACTAAATGGGACATACTGATTTGTAACAAGAACAACAAAAACCTGGCACCTGGGCAGTCTCAAAGGAGGGTGAAGACTGGTAATCTTTTTTGGTACTCCCATTACCCTCTTCCTAAAGAAAACCTTGCCATGCTTGCCTTCTGCAAGGCACTTTGAATTTAAACAGGCTGCTGAGCCTGTGCTCATACTTGCCAGTGCTGATGCGAGACAGCAGGGGTGGCCTCAGCTCCTGCACTTCCCACACGGAACACCCACAGATGTCCTCCACCTTCGCGGGGCTGATAGCCTGGTGCACTGATGAACTGACTGCCTTCAGATAGTCCCTCTGAAACAGACTCAACTCATTTTTCAGACTGGATTGGAAACCTGGTTTCCTCTAGACTTTACCCGGGCACCTTCTCCTGGTGCTAATTTTGTTTTATATCCTTTCACTGTGATAAGTCACGTGTGTGAATACAACTGTATGCCAAGTCCTGTGACCTTAGCAAATCAAACCTGGAGGTGGTCTTGGGGATCCTGACACAGTTCCCTGGCATTCTCCAAAGGCAACCAGTTTTTTTTTCCTTTTTTGAAAATCTAGTATCATAAATGTCCCCTCCTCCCCAGATGTAAAAATATTTGATGTGTCTCACTCAGATACTATTCCTGTCCCATCTTTCTTTGCTCGATAGCAGCGTCTTCAAGCTGGCTCCTGAATCTTTTGATTTGTCTTTTTTTTTTTTTTTTTTTTTCTTGAGACACGGTCTTGCTCTGTCACCTGGGCTAGAGTGCAGTGGCATCATCATATCTCACTACAACCTCAAACTCCTGGGCCAGCCTCCCAGAGTGTTAGGATTACAGGTGTGAGCCACTGCGCCTGGCCCCTGATAATCTGAGATAGCCTTTTTATTTTCTGGTAAGACAAGATATTTCAGGCTCACCTATATATTTCTACCACAGAGGTGTTTCTCTCTAATAGGAAGTATCTAGAAACTTTAATCTGGGTATTACGGTTGTTGATTGCTACTAAATTGGATTATTTCTAGATCCTCCCCCACCCCACCCTAGTAGGTAGAGCTAGGACTTTTTATATACATTTACAGGTTCATAGTAATGTTTCTACTACAAATTCAGGCTGCAGGGTTTTTACATAACTTCAATAGTACATCTATATCCTGTCTACCTCTGGTAAAAAAAAAAAAAATCCCAGTTCTCAGCATAACATAATTACTCATTTGTTTTACTCTATACCTAAAACAGCTTTAGAATAATATTGTCACCACTACCACCAACAATATGATTACTGGAAAGCGAAGTCTTTTTGTAGTTCTTTCTTTAGAGTATGGCTTAATACATAATCAAATTCATGTGTTTCACAGTTACCGGGAATTTCTGTGTGGTTATGCCACCAACTCAGTGCACAGTTAGGTTCCTTTGTTTTCTTTTTCTTTTTGAAGAGATTGCTTTTTCGTTTAAATTTCCTTTTATGCTTATATAAGATCTTTCCATGATTCCAAAGTCAAATGTAAAAAACACAAAGTATATTCATTGAAGTCTAACTTCTCTTCCACTCCCCTCTACTCTGTTCTTTGATCTAGGACTAAGAGAATGAATTTGTAGTGTTTTAAGCCACAGTTTCTGATAATCTGTTACAATAGCCGTAGAGAGCCAGGGCAAGTATTAATACCTGCAGTGGGGTGCTGCCAGAACAAATACCTACAAATGTGGAAGTTGCTTTGGAATTGGGTGATAAAGGCTGGAGCAAGTTTCAGGGCTTTCATAGAAAAGGCCTGGATTCCTTGAATCCGCTGTTAGTAGAAATGTGAATATTAAAGGTGCTGCTTGTCAGAGCTCAGAAGGAATGAGGACACGTTATTGGAAACTGGACAAAGGGGTATCCTTGTTATCTAGTGGCAGAAAGCTTAGCCGGATTCTGTCCTAGAGATACATGTGACAAAGAATTTATAAGCAGTAAACTTGGATATTTAGCTGAGGAGATTTCCAAGCAAAGTGTAGAAGGTGCAGCATCCTTTCTTCTTATTGCTTTTGGTAAAATGAGAGAAAGATAAGTTGAGAGAATTGTTAAGCAAAAAAAGGAATTAACATTAAGGACTTGGGAATTTCTCAGCCTATCCAGATTGCAAAAGATGCTGAAATTAGGAGCCTCCATGATTAGGAGAGGTTGTTATAGAAAGCCAAGGCTATGACTAGAACACCTTTTGCTGTTGCTGAAGAGATAAAGATATGACTCATAGATCCTCTCAACCAGGAAGAGAGGATTATCCAGGAAAGATCTGCAGAGGACCCTCTTTTCTAATGGAGTCAATTCCATGACATGCATAGTTTTTGAGTCCCATGTTTTTGAAATGTTATATTAGCAGAAATGGTGGAAGGACAGGACAAAAATGAAAGAAGGCTCCTGGACTTTGAAAATTGTATAGGCAGAAAATAAGCTAGAGAAATAAAGGATAACTCCCAGGGATAGAATCTAGGGCCCAGAAGGCAGACGCCAGGGCCACAGAGGATTAGTCCCAGGCCTTAAAAGCTAATGGAATTTGCCCAGTTGGATTTCAGAATTACTTGGGACTAGTAACTCCTTCCTTCCATTTTCTTCCTTTTAGAATTGGAATGTCTATAAATACTATTCTGTGCCTATCCCACTATTGTATCTTGGGCGCATCCTATACACTTCTCTACTTTCCTTTTTTCACTTAATGGTATATCCTGGTGTTCGTTCTGTAGCACTATATAGGGATATTCCTCATTTCTTTTCTCAGCTAAATAGTCTTCCTTTTGTGGACATACCATAATTTATTCAACCAGTTTCCTATTAATGGCTCTTGGGTTATTTTTATAGTCTTTTGCTATTACAAAAAGTGCTACAATGAATAACCCTGTACATATGTCCTCTTATTTTTATCACAGTATCTCTGGGATAGAAGAATTATTGCTGGATTGAAGCTTAAATGCAAAGTAATTTTACCATATAAACCAAATACCATTTAACCAATAACCACAGTAAGAAATACATTTTAGCCAGGCGCCGTGGCTCACGCCTGTAATCCTAGCACTCTGGGAGGCTGAGGCAGGTGGATCGCTCAAGGTCAGGAGTTCGAAACCAGCCTGAGCAAGAGGGAGACCCCATCTCTACTAAAAATAGAAAGAAATTAATTGGCCAACTAAAAATATATAGAGAAAATGAGCCAGGTGTGGTGGCGCATGCCTGTAGTCCCACCTACTCAGGAGGCTGAGGCAGGAGGATCACTTGAGCCCAGGAGTTTGAGGTTGCTGTGAGCTAGGCTGATGCCATGGCACTCTAGCCCAGGCAACAGAGCCAGACTCTGTCTCAAAAAAAAAAACATTTAAAGAAACATCACCTTAAACAAAGAACAAAGTCAGAAACATTCCTTTACTGGTGAACTTCATTGGCCTTTTATACAGAATATATTAAGCACTCAATAAAATTTATCAAATGATTGAACTGTTGAATGAATATTTATAGTCCAGTAAAAAAGGCTATTTGCTTCATTTTTTTTAAGTTATGGAACATGTTGCCTCCCACTATGGTGTAGTAGTCGTTTATAGGACATAACGGGTGGGGGTTAGATGCCTATTTCTGCCTTTATTTATTTTTGGCCTTTTTCTAGGGAAATATTTTAGGTGAGTAAGCAAGGTTATACCTTATAAAGTTCCTGGAGGTCAAGAGATCCTGCCTTGAGCCCTCTTTGGATGCCGGACCTAGGCCCAGAGAGCAGGCAAGCAGCAGAAGACATTGTTCACACACCTATCCAACGAGTCTCATCTGTTTTCTATAAAAATGATTGGTTCAGAATGGAAATATATATTTGTTTGGAATCCCAGATCTCAGAGTCTTCAATTAGCACCTACTGACACTGCAACTTTTCACAGGCAGTATGTACCTTCTAAACAAGATGAGGGATATTTATATTATTTATGACTATGAGCCTTTACTCCCAGACTCCTCGGAATCAGATTCCTGGTGAGCTGGGATGGACCACACGTGAGTTACAAAGACTTCTTTGTGCTCCTGGCCTTGCTTAATCTAAAAGTAAACATAACATATGGCAGAATCAAGAGTTTATAAATGTCTTAACACACAGGAGCATGAGACCTAAAACAAAGCCACAATAATAATAGCTAATATTTATTGAGTGCTTAAGGTATACTAGTGCTGTTCCAAGTAACTTGGTATGGATTAACCCATAATTCCTATAGCAATACTATGAGGTGAATACTACGGGTGTTCCCTTTTTTACAGTTGGGAAAAACTAAAGAACAGAGAGGTGAAGCAACTTGCCCAAGGTAACACAGCTAATGGTAGAAGTAGGATTTAGACATAACAGTCTATCAACAGAATCCACGCTCTTAGCCAACACATGATTCTGTCTCTTCAGTTGGTCCTAAGCCCACCTAATTGTTTTATCTTGAAATAGTTTACAAGTCACAGCAGTTATGAAACAGCACAGAGAGCTCCTGTGAAACTTTTTTTTTTTATATACAATCATCAGCATTTATTAATTTGAGTTTGGCTTTTGATGCTCAACATTGTATTCATCAGATTCATCCATGTTATTGAGAACAGCACTAGTTCTTTTTCTTTTTTTTTTTATCAGTTTAATATTTATTTATTTTTTTCTTTCTTTTTTTTTTATTGGGGGAAAACTACAGAGCATTTACAGTACAATGTTCACAGTCACAATTTGTAGTAAGCTGATTTCCCAAACTATATTACCACTCAAGTTGACTTAACTTGTTACATTCAAAAACCTACTCTGTCAAAGTAGTACATACATAGGACTCTAAATGGGTTTTATATATGGAATTTTATTGGTCCTTTGTTCAAGGAGCTCTTCTTTCCTCCATAGCTTTCCCTTCCATTTAGACAAAGAAAAACTTCTTCAAGTTTCTCATATTAATCTCCTGTTTCCCAACTTTTTGATGTATATCTTCTGAACTATGAGATTAATACATTGTCCTATATTATCAAAGGTAAATTATAAAACATAAGTGATTCCTCTCATACTATGATGGGACAAGATCAAGTTGTTCTCATTAGCATTACCAAAAATTTATATACTCTGTTACTGTATGTGGTGATTGTATAGCAAGTGCTATCTTTGCCCACCAATATATTGAAACATCCTTATACCAAGAAGCTGCCTTATACAAATTGTAACCTTATTATACAAAGAAATTGTGTTCTGTTTATTTGTATCATGGTGCCCAGTGAATATTAAGGACATGGTAGTTGTGCAATAAATACTTCTTGGCTGGTATATGGATTAATATACTTCAAATTATTCTTTGGAATAATAATCTTTATTTCTTATTATAAATTTTAAGTGTTGTCTCCTCACAAAACTTACTTTAATCTCTAGCCATTTCATTGGAAATATGATACCTTTGGGGTAAATATATTGATTACAAAGCAAAATTTTCAGCTTGCTATTTTTTTACCTTAAAAATAGTATTTCTGGCACCAGCTTTAATCATGTGAGTGAGTATTCAGCTTAGGCTGGGCCCATCAGTCAGTGCAGAGACAATAGATGCTATCTGGGCATGAGAATCAATAAACCTAGGTTATGTAGCTTCAGTTCTTTGCATCTCACTTTGCTATTTCATAAAAAGAATGGTAAGGTCATTGTCCCACCAATCCACAGAACAAAGTGAGAATTTACAATAATATTTTCTTGTGGCTTAGGTGTTCTGGGAAAGGTGCCATGTGAACAGTACTTGGTATGCATTGTCATCTCTGATTTTCAGCACACAATAATGAGTCATCAGTCATCTCTTATGCTAAGATATATAATGACGGACAAAATAACACAGCTGTTTTGCAAATATAAGCGGGGGAAGGAACTTAAAGATTGTGTGTTTCCAAAATTCCATCAGGCATTCCAGTTCCTGATGCAGATAATAGAATTCATAAGCAGTTAAAAAGAAAAGTAGTCTTTCTCACTATTTCTTTTTGATGGCAGAGTTTTGCTACATACAACTAACTTGAGGAAGTAAAGTGCAGTAGATGCTGGTCCTAGGCCACTGGTTTCCAAATCTTGCTACAAGTTGGAATCACCTGAGAATCTTTAAAAATGCTGATGCCTGTGTAGCACTCTCAGATATTATAATTTAACTCCTATGGTGTGAAAGCTGGATATTTAGGTCTTTTAAAACAGCCCAGGTGATTCTTATCTGCAGTTAACTTTTAGAACTTCTATCCTAAGCAGTTGTCTAATGCCATTGCAGTCTTATTTTTCAACTACCACTTTTGCCTAATCCCATTTCAGTCTTACCTTTCAACTACCACTTAGCTGCTAAAGTTCATCAACTGAAGTTCTGCTCCTCCTAATCAAGATTTTACTTTGTGAATACTCATTTTATTTAGAAATTGCAAGCCATCTGTTTATGTATAACCTTTCTTGCTGTGATGTGTTAAGGACTTAACTTTTGGTTCTAATTGTCCTCACAGAGCCCACTAATTCCAGGTGAAGCTCATTATTTTCCCTGATCAAACTAGCACTTTCAAATTTTTATAAGATTCAAAAATTGTTCTCTAGTTTTCACATTTGCTCAAAATTATTTTGTTCAATGAAAGGTCCCTCTTGTATGTACAATACCAGAGAGACATCACCCCACTGGGTGCATCACCCAGTTCTGTTTTTGCCAAATTGTGCTTTACAAGGTATCAAAAATAACTCTGTGTGTTTAATTTCCTCAAGGTACCAAAGCTATCCTAGTGAATTAATCTACTGTAAACTACCCCTTGAAAATCTCTCATGTCTGTGTCTTTTCTCAAACCGCGCACTTTCCTTGGAATAACCTTTCTTGTCGCTATCATCTGTTTTTGCACTGTTGAACAGAGGTTCATGTTCCAAGACTCAGCTGAAACATCACATCGACAAAGCAGACAAAAACATACAATGGGGGAAAGAATCCTTATTCAATAAAAGGTGCTGGGAAAACTGGATAGCCACATGTAGAAGACTGAAGCAGGATCCACATCTTTCACCTCTCACAAAAATCAACTCACACTGGGTAACAGACTTAAACCTAAGGTATGAAACTATTAGAATTCTAAGGGAAAACATTGGAAATATTCTTCTAGACATTGGCCTAGGCAAAGAATTTATGAAGAAGACCCTAAAGGCAATCACAGCAACAACAAAAATAAATGGGACCTGATCAAACTAAAAAGCTTCTGCACAGCCAAAGAAACTGTCATGAGAGCAAACAGACAACCTACAGAATGGGAGAAAATTTTTGCATGTTACCCATCTGATAAAGGGCTAATAACTAGAATCTATATAGAACTCAGGAAAATTAGCAAGAAAAAAATCAAGCAACACCATCAAAAATTGG
>CAUYRT010080313.1:0-61018 GCA_963574885.1 Lepilemur ruficaudatus | reverse complement strand
TCTGGTGTTCTATTGCACAGTAGGGTGACTATGGTTAGCAGTAAGGTATTGTATATTATAAAACAGCTAGAAGAGTTATGAATGTTCTCACCATAAAGTGATGGATATACAAACTACCCTGATTTGGTCATTATCCAACATCCTTATGTATCAAAACATCAAACTGTATCCCATAAATATGTACGATTACAATGTGTCAATTAAAAAAGAAAATAAATCTTTGTTGAATGGTGGGCTTGCACAAGTTATGTAACTTTGGTTAAGTCTCTTTTCCTCTTGTAGCAGCAAATGGGGACAAAAAACCTACTTCTCAGCACCGTTGTGAGGATTAAATTCATTAAGCATGTATTCCCATATCTGGCATGTAGTAGGACCCCAACCAATGGTTAAGTTACTGTTTTTGCTACTCTATTCCATAATTCTAAGCATAATGTCAAGCACATAGTAGGTGCTCAAACAGTATTTGTTGCATATAAAATAGAAATATTTTTTCCTGCATGACAAATATTAACCCAGTATGAAACAATGTATACCTTTTTTAAAAGTGCTGAGCTTTTACATTTTGATTATGAAAGGAATACCAATAAGACAAATTGCCTGAACTGTTATGAAATTGGGATCATTATAGCGGTAAGTTCCTTTTACTCACGGTAGCCTTAACATTATCCAACCTGAGGCCCCGGAGACACATTGGCCCTACACTGTTGAAGATATCACACAGAAATATCACAGCCCATTGATGATTATAATCAGACACTCACAAGTTAGATTGAGACAAAGAAGCAAAGAAGATAGCAGAAAAAAAAATCTATTCATTTTAGAATAAATGTGAATAAAGGAGTCCCATGAGGAAAATGTTCTTTTTCCCTCAGAGCATTTCCAAAAACTGAATGTTCTACAACTGGCTGCTGCTTCTTTTACATTTGAAGGTATGACAAGTTCGAAAAAGAAAATGGACTTTTAGCTCTGGCCTGTGTATGACCTTCAGCAGAGGTTAATTGAGATGGAAAAGAAAAAGTACCAGATCTTCTCCTGCACAATTATAGTGCACATTTTCCAATCTTTTTTGAATCATTATAAAGGATTAGAGCTAACCATAAAAAAAAGACTGGATTTATGAAACTCCTCATAACTCAAACAAGAGCCAGAGAACTATAAAAGTTTGAATCCAGATTTTCTTTTACCCTGTGTGTGTGTAGTGCAGTTTTTGAAGCATGTTCACTTATATTATCTCATTTGATTCTCATAACAACTCTATGAGGCAGCAGGCATAACTGTCCTCCATTTTATAGGGAGGCATGTTGAAACACTGAGTGATTAAGGATTTCATCCAATTTCACATGGTTCGAAAGTGCGAAAGGTAGGAGTAGGTCTTTCAGCTCTTCGTCCACTGCTCTTTCTACCACATCAGACTGTCCTTGTCCATGAATACCCGGATGAAGGGCAAAGAGAGATCCTGTATCTCCAGGCTTTGCATTGTGCTAGCCACAGGCTTGGCCATCTTTATGTGAAACACATGCCAAGATGACATTTATCATGTTTGAATGTGCATGTAAAAGTGACACTCAGCTTGAGGGAGACTGGGTCACATTCATGAAAAAGGTAACCACAGATAAAATTCAATCTTGTTTGAATCATGTGTTCTTCCACGAGAAAGACACTATTTGATGAGACATTACTATCAATACTATTACTTTGAATCACATTTTATTTGTTTCACTGAAAATAAATTAGACCTACACTATTTTTTAAGTGTTTTCATTTTCTAGGCATAGTTTGAAATATCTGAAATAAAATTTATCTTGAAAGTTATTTTGTTACAGACTTACCTTTTTTAGTGATATGCAGCAAGCCAGGTGTCTGGCCAAGGTCCCCTCCACAGATAACACGGAAACAATTTTATCTTCTTTCACCTCTGATGATATTCACATTTGAGAAATTAAGGGAATCCTAAATGCTTAATGATTTTTGGCTTCCTCTTTGTAAAAATCCAGCCCAGGCTTAAGAAAAACCATAATATATTTTTCTCATATTAAATATGAAATATATAGTATATATCATATTTCTTTTTATTACAATTAAAAAGCACAAAAATTGGTTTGTGAGGCTGAAGTTTTTATGTTGGTTTTTGGCTTATGTTGTATAGAAGAAAGCAGCACATATGAATGGCCAAATTAAATAACATTTTAGAAGCTATTTTTAAGAGAGTAATAAACATTTGAAAGCATGAACTAAATTTTTCCTTATTTAAACATCTGGAATGTTAACATTTAAATACTCTTATTTAGAATAGTATGATATGAAAAACAAAGAGTTCAATACTATTTTCTTTAGTAGTTTAAGGTTAAAACACTCTTGAACCTTCAGCACTTTCAGCACTTTAAGGACCAGAGATACCTGCTGCCAAAGCATCTCAGTAAGGAGGAAAAGTTTTAGATGAAAAAGAAAAATGAACAGACAGAGTGGATGTGTGTCTGAAGGGTGCCAGAGCCTTTGGGAGACTCTATGGGAAGAAGTTGCGATGCAGAGCAGAAGGAGCAAGGTATTGGCAAAGATCAACCCTCAAGAGGCCTGAGTCCAGTGAGAAGTGTAGGTGGAGCGGTTTGTTTCTCCCTCCTTCACATCTCTGACAGTCGGTGGGTTTCCGAGCTGCTGGAGAGACTTTCTGCCCACATGAGGCCAAAGGCTGTTGCCACTAGTGAGCTGGGAACTTCTTGTGGACAGGGCAACAGGCTCCCAGCCCCTTGGGGCACTTTCTGCCCCTACAGACCCAAGCTTGGATGGCAGGTGCCATATTGCTTTTCCACCAACCATGAACCTTCGTCCTCCCCAGGGGGCTTCAATTCCTCAGGTTTCATTCTGCTCATTCCCACATAGACGTTTCCCAACTCCAGCCCAGATTGCAGGAGCCACAGGGGTCCAGTGGGTCCTGGGTGATCTGTGTGACTCCACAGCCTGTACATTGTGGGTGGACTGCCTCCCAGGGAGAGGGTTGGAGATGGCCAGAGTGCTAGCATTCCTCCATACAGACTCTTATTCTCCTCTCCCCATCCTGAACCTGTGGCTGCCTGGAGAGACAATTGAGCCACCACACTGAGGCTCTCACAGAGAATGGGGCTCAGGCCTTTCCTCTTGGGGTCCTGCAGCAGACTAAGGGGTGCTCAGACTGTGAGCTCCCTGCTGACTGGCCCTCTCTGGTTCTGCTTGCCTAGCAGCTTAATCACAGCAGGGCATGCTCCAAGGTAGAGGGAAATTGATTCTGCTTGGGCACCTCATGGGCAACTTGGAACAGTGGGCTTCTTCCTGGCATAGTCAGGGATTAATCTTCTTGCTCTCGGGAGGCAAGGGAGCCCACACAGGCAGATCTGGGGGGAGTTAAGTGTGGGTCCTAGCTGTGGTGTGCTCATAGGACACCCCTTCCCCCATGGAAGGGTCACACACTCAGCTCAGGCTGGGATCATGGGCAGGGAGCTTCCTAGCCCACAGTGCAGTTTTTGGGGAGCTCAGCTGGGGAGACTATGGAGCAGAGGAGTAGGGAGAGGAGTGAGGCCCACTGCAGACTGCCAGTTTGTGAATCTGCCTTCACAAGCAGACTTTCTGGTTGGGTGGGGCCACTTCTGCCAAGAAACTGGGAGCAGACCTTTGAACCCTGCCAAAACAGCTACCTTGCCAGCTTTGGTGGAGCCGGAGGGCAAGCTCACCCAACTCAGCCGTGCTGAGCTGCACTTCCTCACCCAGTTCTGCTGTGGCAGAGAACGAGGACCCACCTGGAAGTTTCAGGGCCCCACCCACCAACAGGGTCATTCAAATGCTTCTCCTGAGGGACTAGAGCTGGTCACAGGACCCAAAAACAACATTGCAGCTTGTTCCTTCCAGCAATTGCCTCCTACTAACAGGGAAGTCATTTGCATGCCCTTTATAGCATTTATTGACTCAATTTTACAGGGCATGTGGGGTCCAAGGAGTGGCCATTTTGGGGAGCACCTACCTCTCCCCACAGAAAAACTGTGCTACTGGATAAGGGCAGAAAGAACCCAGCCCAGGGTATTAGCATAAAAGCTTTTGGCCCCTCCCCTGTGAACAGCTCTTCAGGTTTGGAGAGCTTGTCCTGACCTTCCTATCAGCGGCTCCCCCCAAGTGGCTGGAAAAGCAACTTCTGAGCTCTGCCAAGACTTTGCAAAGCCTTTCAGGCTCACACAACCAGCCATGAACTGCTTAGCTCCTCCCCCCACCTCAGAAGTAGTGGAGATAAAGAAGCCCCATGGAACTGCAAGGTCCCTCCTAAGGCTTAGAACAGTCAAGTACTCCACCTGGGGGCCAGAGTCTACCACGGACACAAAGAACATCTCAGGAGCTGAGTCTATCACACAAACAACAACGACAGGGAGAACAATGATATAGCTCATCATAGTGTTTTCCAACTCAAACAAACGTGGTATGGCTGATTCACACTCACAAGTACCATCCACCATCACTAAAAGTAAGATGGAGGACCTAACTCACTACACACTGTTGGGAAGAGGTAAAGACAGCAGGTCAGGTATAACCCAAGAGGTATACCAAACCTGCTAGAACACCCCATAGGAAACTTAGGCCCAGCACTCTTCTCCTTGGCATGATCTTTGGGGACCTGGAGACAGCCCTGTAGGCTAGGCCTAGCACCCCCAAGTCTTGATCAAGAAGCTGGATGAGAAGTCAGTGAAAGAACTAGAGAAACATGAAAAATTACAGCAAAAGGACACCGCCAAAAGAAAACAATAACTCATCATCAATGGATACCAACCCAAATGAAAAGATTGAATTGGCAGATGAAGAATTCCAAACATGGATTGTAAGAAAGCTCCATTAAATACAAGAGAAAATAGAAACCCAACACAAAGAAACCACACACAAAAATGCAGAAAATGAATGAAAAATTTACTAAGGAAACTAAATTCTTAAAAAACATCAAACATACCTTCTGGAAATGAAAGATTAATTCAAGGAAACACAAAACACATTGGAAAGCCTTAAGAATAGGCTACATCAGGTAGAAGAAAGAATCTCAGAGCTTGAAGACAACATGTTTGTGTTAAACAAGTCAGTGAAAGAGAAAGATCTGAGAAACAAGAGGAACAAACAAAATGTCAAGAAATATAGGATTATGTAAAGAGGCCTAACATAAGACTCGTAAGTATCCATGAGGGTGAAGAAGAAAATACACAAGGGTTTGAAAATTTATTTTAGGGAATAATTGAGGAAAATTTCCCTGGCCTTGCTACAAATCTAGATATCAAGAAGCTAAAGGGACCCTTTGGAGCTTTGTTGCAAAGAGGCAATCACCACAACACATAGTCATCAGACTGACCAAAGTAAACATGGAAGAGGTACTCCCACGAGCTATAAGTTCAAAGCAGCAGGTAACTTACAAAGAAAACTCATCAGACTAGGCAGACTTCTCAACTGAGACCTTATAAGTCAGAAGGGATTAGGGCCCCATTCTCAGTCTTCTCAAACAGAATAATGGCCAGCCTAGAACATTGTATCCTGCAAAACTGAGTTTCTTATATGAGGGAGAAATAGACTTTCTCAGACAAGCAAACACTGAAGAACTTTATCAAGATCAGACCTGCTCTGCAGGAAGTACTCAGAACTGCATTATACATGGATTAGCACAATAGACACTCACCAGTATAAAATCACCTAAAAGTTAAAGGTCAGAGCCCAGATACCACAATGGCTCAAGAAGTAAAAGAATGCAATAAAGTTCTACTCAAAAGAATGAACAGAAACTGCCCACTTATCAATTCTTTAAGTAAATATGAATGGTTTTAACTTCCCACTCAAGAGACATAGCCTGGATGAATGGATAAAAAAAAATACAAGCCAAGTAGCTGCTGTCTCCAGGAAACACATCTAACCCACATGGACTCATTCAGACTCAAGGTGAAGGGATGGAAAACAATATTCCATGCAAATGGAAACCAAAATAAAGCTGGTATAGCCATTCTCATATCAGATAACATAGACTTCAAATGAACAAAAGTAAAGAAAGATGAAGATGGTCATTATATAATGGCAAAGGGAACAATTCAACAGGAAGACATAACAATCTTAAATACTTATGCACCTAACATGGGTGCACCCAGATTCATAAAGCAAACCCTATTAGATCTAAACAGAAAGATAAACAGCAGCATTGTAAAAGCTGGGGACATCAACACCCTATTGACAGAATAGGACAGATCTTCCAAGCAGAAAATAAGTAAAGAAACAATGGACTTAAATGGAATTCTAGAACAAATGGGTCTAACAGATATTTTTGAAACATTCTGTCCAAAAACCACTGAATATACCTTCTTCTCGTCAGCTCGTGGAACATTCTCTAAGATTGGTCGCATCCTAGGCCACAAAACATGTCTCAAGAAATTTAAAAAATAGAAATTATAACATGTATCTTTTCAAACCACAGTGGAATAAAATTAGAAATCAGTTCCAACAAAAACATTCAACTCTACACAATTTCATGGAAATTAAACAACCTACCACTGTATACTTATTGGGTTAAAGAGGAAATTAAGATGGAAATAAAAATATTTCTCAAACTAAGTAACAAAGGGGACACAAGTAATCAAAAGCTGTGGGATTCAGCAAAAACAGTCATAAGAGAAAAATTTATAGACAGGAAAAAAAGGCAGAAAGATCACAAATCAACAATCTAACTTATCATCTCAAGGAATTGGAAAAGGAAGAGCAAACCAATCCTGAACCCAGAAGAAGAAAAGAAATAACTATGGTCAGAACAGAACTAAACAAAATTGATAATAAAAGAATTATACAGAAGATTAATGAAACAAAAAGTTGGTTCTTTGAAAAGGTGAACAAAGTTGACAGACCTTTCTCTAGAGGAACCAGAAACAGAAAAGAAATGACCCTGATTAGCTCAATAAGAAATGAAAAAAGAGATATTACAATTCATACCACAGAAATACAAAATATCATCTATGAAAATTTCTATGCATATAAACTTGAAAACATGAAGGAAATGGATGAATTCTTGAAAACACACAACCTCCCTAGGCTCAATCAAGAAGAAATAGAACTCCTGAACAGATCAATGTCAAGTAATGAAATTGAAGCAGCAATAAAAAATTGCCCAACAAAAAAAAATCCCAGACCATATGGTTTCACAGCCTAATTTTCCAGACCTACCAAGAACTGGTACCTATACTGCAGAAATTATTTTGTAACATCAAGAAGGAAGGCATTCTCCCCACTTGTTCTACAAAGCCAACATCACCCTGATACCAATGCCAGGAAAGGACACAACAAAGAAAGAAAACTACAGACCAATATCCCTTATGAATATTGATGCAAAAGTTCTCAATAAATCTTAGCAAACTGAATTCAGCTGCACATAAAAAAAAAAATCCATCACAATCAAGTGGGCTTCATTCCAGAGATGCAAGGATGGTTCAACACACACAAATCAGTACATGTGACTCACCTCATAAATAGAAGCAAAAACAAAGACCATATGATCATCTTGATGGATGCAGAAAAAGCATTTGTCAAAATTCAGCACCCTTTTTATGATAAGAACTCTTAACAAAATAGGCATAGACGGAATATATCTCAATATTATAAAAGCTATATATGACAAACCCACATCCAACATCACACTGAACAGGGAAAAATTAAATGCATTCTTACTTAGAACTGGAATCAGACAAGGTTGCCCACTGTCACCACTTCTGTTCAACATAGTGCTGGAAGTCCTAGCCAGAGCAATCAGGCAAGAGAGGGAAATCAAGGACATCCAAATGGGGAAAGAAGAGGTCAAACCATCACTCTTTGCTGACAATATGATTATATCTAGAAAACCCCAAAGATTCTGCCAAGAGACTCCTGCAATTAATAAATAAATTCAGCAAAGTCTCAGGTTACAAAATTAACGTACACAAATCAGTAGCATTCCTGTACACGAATAACAGTCAAGCTGAGAATCAAATCAAAGACTCAATATCTTTCACAATAGCAACAAAGAAAATAAAATACCTAGGAATATATTTAACCAAGGAAGTAAAAGACCTTTACAGGGGAACTACGAAACGTTGAGGAAAAAAATTGCAGACGATGTAAACACATGGAAAACCGTATCATACTCATGGATTGGCATGGTTAAAATGTCTACATTACCCAAAGTGATTTACAGATTCAATGCAGTCTCCATTAAAACACCAACATCATTTTTTGCAAATCTAGAAAAAATAATTATACACTTTGTGTGGAACCAGAAAAGATCCCAAATAGCCAAAGCAACCTTAAGCAAAAAGAACAAATTGGGAGACATCACTTTATCAGACTTCAAGCTATACTACAAGGGTATGGTAACAAAAGTAGCATGGTACTAGCACAGGAACAGAAACATAGACCGATGGATCAGAACCGAGAACCCAGACATAAAACCAGCCTCATATTAACATCTGATCTTTGACAAAGCAGACAAAAAAACACAATGGGGAAAAGAATCCCTATTCAATAAATGGTGCTGAGAAAACTGGATAGCCACATGTAGAAGACTAAAACAGGATCACCACCTCTCACGACTCACAAAAATTAATTCACGATGGATAATAGACTTAAACCTAAGGCATGAAATTAAAAGAATTCTAGAAGAAGAGGTTGGAAAAACTCTTATAAATGTCAGCCTAGGTAAAGAATTTATGAAGAAGACCCGAAAGGCAATCACAGCAATAACACAAATAAATAAATGGGACCTGATTATATTAAAAAGCTTTTGCACAGCCAAGAAAACGATTAGATTGAATAGACAACCTACAGAATAGGAGAAAATATTTGCATGCTATACATCCAATAAAGGGCTAATAACCAAAATCTATAAATGCCCCAAGCAAATCAGCAAGAAAACAACAAACCACCCCACTAAAAAGTGGGCAAAAGACACAAACGGAAGCTTTTCAAAAGAAGATAGACTAATGGCCAATAAACAAATGAAAAAATGTTCAATGTCTCAGTCATCAGGGAATGCAAATCAAAACTACAATGAAATAACACCTAACTCCAGTGAGAATGGCTTTTATCAAAAGTCTCCAAGCAACAGATGCTGGTGTGGATGTGGACAGAAACTAACACTTGCACATTGTTGTTGGGACTGCAAACTATTTCAACCTCTATGGAAAGCAATACGGACATACCACAAAGAACTAAAAGTAGACATACCATTTGATCCAGCAATCCCACTGTTGGGTATTTACCCAAAGGAAAAAAAAAAATTCTATAAAAAAGATATCTGCACTCAAATGTTTATGGCAGCACAATTCACAATTGCAAAGATGTAGAAACAACCCAAGTGCCCATCAATACATGAGTGCATTAATAAAATGTGGTATATGTATACCATGGAGCACTACTCAGACATAAGAAAAAATGGTGAACTAATACCTCTTATATTAACCTGGATGGAACTGGAGCCCATTCTTCTAAGTGAAGTATCACAAGAATGGAAAAACAAACACCACATGTATTCACCATTAAATTGACACTAATTGATTAACACTTGTGTGCACATATGGAAGTAACATTCATCAGGGATTGGGCAGGTGGGAGGGAGAAGGGGAATGGGTAAATTCACACCTAACAGGTACAATGTACACTATGTGGGTGATGGACACACTTATAACTTTAACTCAAACTGTACAAAAGTAATTCATGTAAACAAAATGTTTGTACCCCCATAATATTCTGAAATAAAAAAATACTATTGCCCTCCAAAAATAAAAAAATAAACCACTTTAAAATTTGCTCCAAACCTTTCAACCTCTGTGTGTGTGTGTGCATGCATGTGTGTGCATGTGTGCACATGTGGCTGGGGGGGGCTAGGGGATGAGACAGGGAGCACTTAGTTGAAGGGAATCTAAAGGTGGACATACAGACTTAGGGATGTAAATTCATTCAAGCTGTTTGACAAAAGCTCTGTTTTTGTCTTTGTTTCAATTTGGAGACATACATTGTCTTATCCTGATTGTTCTTTTTTTCCTTTGTCCCAACAATTGCTTTTTGAAGTCTAATGCACAGGAGAGCCCCAGTGGGCCATGAATAGAGCAGTACAGTTATAGGTGTTCTGTGTTTGTGGAAACTAGGTGTTGACCTAAATATTTATAAGGGAGATGTCTATCACTGAATTAGATCTTTCTGAGCATCACAGCTTAGACATTATACCAGTTCATAGGCCCTGACTACATATATTTCACTGGAGAAAAGACTTCTTTTAACTATATTTTGGAGATTTTAAAACATTATTTTTGGAAGTATCTGACAGACACCACCATGATTTTGGGTTTGTTTATTGGATCTGGATTACCCAGAATCATTACACAATCTGTTTCAGAAAAGCAGTTTCTATTGCATGGGATGGGACTGAAGCTGAAAAGGATGAATACGGATCATCAGTCCTTAAAAATATCTGGAAATATTTCTGATGGTATTTTTTGATAATAGTATAAACGTTTTAGTTAGCAGTTGTTCTGATTTTTCCATTTCAGTATATAAACCTTGCAAATTAATGAAGAGAATCAAGTTGTTTCTCAAGAACTGTACCCAAGGCATCACTACACCCCCACATCAAATTCAGAACTTCATATAATAAATAACTTATTGTCTGTTAGCATTTTTAAGATGATATAATGCAGGGATTCCTAATCTTGGCTTCAAGAATGTTTGACATTGTTGTAAAAATTTTATTTGTGTGGATAAAATCTTGGGGTGGAGTGCATCACAGCCTTTATTAGATTCTCAAAGGCATCCATGACCACCTCAATCTCCCGGAATTTAAGTACCCTTGATAATAAATAAGCAGAGAAGTTTATATGAGACTACTAAAACAGAAGGTTTTGAGACCATGTTTCTCCTTTCCCGCTGCTTCTTTCAATCTGGTTTACTACACCTAGTGTTGAGGTTCCTTCTTGGTCTTACGTTCCTATGCATGCACAATCAAGTTAATAATGAGAGACATAGAGAATGGATGATTCTATTGCATGTCTATTCTTTAAATTCTGAATAAGGTATCCACCCTGAATCTTAGTGGTCATTCTGGTTCTTGTGAACTAGTTAGACAATAAAGAAAAGAATTAAAAATTGCTCTTCTGCACTCTTCTTAATCTAAGAGCCTAGAGTAAGTGTGGGTTGTTCCTGAATTTTAGGCCTAGATATGGAGATATAGTAATCAAAAGTCAAAGGCACCTACTAAGTAGGACCTCCAAATCTACTCAGCAAAGAAAATCCTAATTAGGTCTTTGATATTTATAATCTCTTTGCTTTTCCTAATAAAAACACTTTCATTTTTAGTCTTAGGCTCCCTAGGTCATACTTAAATACTACCATATTCCAACCGGGCAAGAGAAGGGAAGAGGATATCTGTTATTGCCTAGGCTCCAAGTGTGATGTCTTCCTGTCTTCTGTATGTCTATAGTGTCCAATTCTTTACTGTATGCTCCTAGTTTGCAGCCTGGCCCCTCTCTAAAAGGAGTGAAAGGGAAGGAATGAGAAAAAACAGTGCGAGACCAAAAGACTACATTTCAAATGGACTAACAAGCAAGATCTCTGCTTTTTATATCTCGATTGTCTATATAAGCATTATTTTCTTGAATTTGTCTTATCAATATTTGAATTGCTCCCCTCATCATAGTTCTCAGTAAAACTAAATTCACTAGTGGTTTTCATGGAATTAGTGAGTTATGTACATTCACTACATATAATCTGATTCATTTTAAATAAACCTCCTTGTATGAATACCATATTTTTCCTGAACACTCTTATAACAAGTTGTTTTGAAACTCAAAAGTATCAATGCTAATAACATCCATAATTATTTCTCCAAAACTTATGCTTTATGTATTATATAAGAAAAAACAGTAAAAAAATGTTTGAAAAAAGAGTTCTCAACTTGAATTAAATAAGTAAGAGACAGAACAAATTATAGTACTTATGTTGGGAAAGCTATTTTTCAGCTTTTGAATCTTCTAGTTATGGCATGACTAAGAAAAAAACTGAACACCTACATACCAGCATACACAATGGGTTTTAGTTAGGGATATTGGTTTTAGCAAAAGACAACCGGAAATGATTTAAAAAAACAAAAAACTCTCTTTTATCTCTACCTCTATCCTAGTTAGAAAAATTCTAATCCTCTTAAAACCCAACTCTCCACCTATTCTCTGCTTGTGCCAAATAGCCAAGATGGCTAGGAAAAAAAACACAGGCTGATCTCCTTTTAAATGGAGAAATGTCATTGGTCTCATCTTAAATTGATATTCACTGATCTTAAATGGGCCTTTAGCAATCCTACTACATTTATGTAGTCAATTTATTCTTCTGTTTTTCTAAGCTACCAGTTTTACACCCATACCCTTTCCTTTTTCCTTCAAGTTCCAACACTTCTCTCTCCTTTTCACTCTCTGATAATGATGTTGGCTCTTCTTTCAATTATGAGGTTGAGAGATCAGAAGAGAACTACTTCATCCACCCACTGTCAAGTCTACGCCCATGTACTCTGCCTCTTCTTCCTTTACAGTGGGGAGCCATGTTCCTATGCAAGACTGACTCCTCCACTTGTGCAATGGATCCCGTTCCCTTTGGACCATTCAGTACTTCACCTCTACAGTTATCCTGGCTTTTTCTTGTATCTACAGTTTCTACTTTTTTACTGAATCATTCTCATCAACATAAATACAGACCATAATATCTCCCATGGAAAAATGCTCTTCTCTAGATCCCATATCCTAACTATTGTCCAATTCCTTTGCTCTACTTTGTGGTAAAATATTCAAAAGGCTTCTGGGTCTAGGCTGTCCATATCCACCTCTAAAATTACTTCTCTCCCCAACCTACTCCATTCAGGCTTTCTTCTACATTGCTCCTCAGTAGCTAGCCTTGTCAGAATCCCCAGTGTTTTCCTTCTAACTACACCCAATAGCCAGCTCTCAGTTTTCATCTTGTTTAACCCATCAACAACATTTGACACAGCTAAGCTGTCTCTCTTTCTTGAAACATACTCTTCTTTCTTGGATTTCTGAGACACAGTGTGCTGCTACTATTCCTATTACCTCAGGAACTTAGTCTCCTTTGAAGAATCTACCAACTCTTTCACATTTAAAATGAGCCCAAGTTCTTGACATTTTTCCTTCTCCTTCAACTTCTTAGGTGTTTACATCCCTTTTGTGGTTTCAAATCTTTATGTTGATGCCTTTCAAATTTATATCTCTAGGCTCAAATTCTCCCTGAGCTCCACACTCCTGGATTTAACTGTCTACTCACCTTCACGCGAGTGAGGGACAGATATGTCTGCATCAGCAGTTAAGAAAAACAGAAAAATGGCCCAAACCATACCTCTCTGGCTGAATGACCCTTACTCCCAATTTCAGATGCTGAAACCCTAATCCTCAATGTGATAGTATTTGGAGATGGGGCTTTTGAGAGGTAATTAGGATTTGATGAGGTCCTGAGGTCTTGAGGTTCTGAGTGTGAGGCCCTGGTCTGATAGGATCAGTGTCTTTTTAGAAGAGACATCAAGAGCTAGCATGTGTGCTCTCTCTTTCTCTCTGCCATGTGCAGACACAGAAAGATGTCAGCAAGAAAGCACTCACCAGGAACTGAATTAGCCAGCGTCTTGATCTTGGACTTCCCACCTCTAGAATTGTGAGAAATAAGTTATCATTGTTTAAGCCACCCAGTCTATGGTATCTTGTTATGCCAATCCAAGCCTTCCAAACTGCTCCTCCTTAGGATATCCCATTTTGATAAATGGCACCAGCATTATCCTCTTGCTCAGGCCAGAGGGCCAGGAGCCATCCTTAACTTTCTTTCCCACTTTCCTCATCCAAATTCACCAACGAATCCTATTAAGTCTTCAAAATATCCGACCATTTCTTCTCACCTTGACTGCTATAAATGTAGCCCAATACACTTAACATCTTTAGCATAAACTATTGTACCAGTCTTCTAATGGATCTCCCTGCTTCCACTCTTCCATATGTCCAACCCCAACCCCCGAATCATATTCTCCACACAGCAGCCAGGGCTCTCTTTTAGAAAAGTGAGTTAGAAAATGTTACTTTCTCTGAAACTTTCCATAGCATCCCAGGACATTCGGAATAAAATCCAACTTCTTAAGTGTGATCTCAAGTATCCTCCATAATCTATCTCCATCCTTTCAATTTTTTATTTGCTTTGCTCTGCCTACATTTGCTGCTTCTAAGTAAGCTCATCTTATTCTTGCCTTAAAGCCTTTGTGGGAGCTATTTAGCCCTTCCAAAATGCTCTACCCTTGAAGCTCTGCAGGGCTCACTGCCTCACTTCATCTAGGTCTCTGTTCAAATGTCACCTCCTCACAAAGGCCTTTCTTGAGCATTTTATCTAAAATAGCCACTACTCTGTCATTTTCTCTCCCTTACTCTACTTTTTTCTCTCCACAGCACTTAAAATAATTAATTTTTTAAATCAGCTCTCTTTCACCAGCATTTAAAGTTCATGATGACAAGGTCTTTGTATTTACCACTGAATCTCCACTGCTTAGAAGAGCCCTCCCTAAAGAGCAGATCCTCAATAGATACATTTTTTTAATATGTTGAATGAATGAATAAATGAACAGTTTTCAAATGTTTTCCTAAAATTGTAGAAATTGCTATGTATAAATTTTAAGGACTGGAATCTGTTTTCAAAAATGTGTTCTCCTTTGAATGAGAAGGGAGACAAACAGGCAAACCTATGAACAAGTGATCACAACATCCAAGGCTAGTTCCTTGTGAACTGAGATGATTTCAAAGTGGCAAAGGCAGAGGTATCAGCAAAGCTTACACCATGTTTACAACCATGGTGAGAAAGTGAAGGAAATGGAGAAAACAAAATTAAATTTGCTTTTTTGATTCTTGGTGAGAAGCAGAGTGAGAGTTTGGTTCTACGATGCCAACCATAATCTCACCTCCCCACATCTTTTGAGCTAGAGTTATCTCATCTTACTTGGGCTTGACTAAACACCATGCTGAGGCTGCTATTGACCCCAGCAAACAAGATCAGTATTCTCCCTTCCCTCTTACTTTTAACTTTCCATAGAGTTATGTTTTACTGTTGTTTATCCTCCCCAATCCTGAATTCCAATACTGATATGGCCCCTCAGTAAGATCATGCAACATTCCCCAAAATGCAACCTCTTATCATACTTCATACCTGGCCTTTATACTCTAGAATGAATATCACACCATCCCTGAAACAAAACAGTAAGATATGTTTAAAATATTAATTTGCTGAAACCACCAGGACTTTTCATTCAGCTGTGAAAATGTACTAATGCAAATAGAATAAGCTAATACACATTTGATTTAATTAAGCAGTAGATCTAAAAGTTATGCTAAGTAGTTTATCCAATCACACACTAAAATACATCTCTGGGCACTGACTGTATATAATTGGGAATAGAAATAAAGGGCAAGCACCAAGATATTACATCTAAATTAGTCAGCTATTTGAATGAGCAACCCCTTTGTATTGGTCATGATATTGCACATCACTACCCTCTGATGACATGCTAGGACAAATGCTCAAAACAACTAATTCTTTCCATGGTTGCTGGGTTGGCCTTGAGCAGAAAAAAGCAACTGGATTTATTTTGTTCTGGCAGTGGCTCAGTGGGAACATAAACTAGCAATGCTAGGGAACAGAAGGTCTACAAAGAAAAGGAAGTTCTACTCATATACTATGCTAAACCCTCAAATGCCAACTGCACTTGAACCAGAAGCAATGTGAGTGGTAAACACTAACATTTTCAAAGAATTGTCTGATATTCATGGCAGAATCTATAAAAGGTGACTTTGAATAATCTCTTCCCAGCAAACCTGTAAAAGTTTTATAAAATATGCTGCAAAAATGACTCACAGTAGATGTAATTACTGTGCAACCTTGGAAACTGATGTAAAAAATTCAGCTGCCAGCATGTTAACGGCCACCTAATATATGGGTTGTTTGATTGGACTCTTTGGGCAAAACTGCAAAATTCCTAACCCATTGCTGCTATATATTTTATCAGGGCCAAATTTAGCTACTTTCATTTTTTAAAATGCCATTTCAGACATCACAGTGAATCAAGTCAGTGTTGCTTAATTGCTTACATACATTACAATCTAATCCATTTCCCCAAACACTAATTTAACTAGTTATTATTTATTTTTATTTTTGGAAACAGTAGCAGAATTCTAATGCCTGAACTATGAAACTTAGAAAAATAATTGCTTTCTTAACAAAAACTGAAAGTATCAGCAGTGAAATTTTTTCCTTTATGTAATCAACAACTGTTTTTTTTAATGTATTCATCCTAAATTAACAGTTTGGTATAAAAATAATTTATTGCCCATATTCTGGTTTCAATTGTAATATAGCATTTATGTGGAGGGAGAAAAAAGCCAAATTTTAGAAGGATCACTTGCCATATTTTCACCCTGTGCCTTTGGCCATCTAAATACGTCAACTTTTGAAAGATGTCCCTTTGTTATAAAATGATCACTCTATAATTATTACTATTCTAGGCTTTGGTCTTATGGGCTCTCATGTTTTGAATGTAAATTGATTTTTTACAAACTTGATCCTATATTAATGTTACTACAGGTGTTTGCTGGTTAAATGGCCTTAACAATGAACCTTTTAGAAAAAAGACCATCCTTCTGTTTTGTAATGGAATATAGTAAGCCCAATCCTCCCCTTAAGCTTACTTGTTTGGTAAGTTTACAGATATAACATTTTCTCCAAAATGGGGTCCATTCCAACCATGGATCAAAGATTAGATGACAAAGAAATGCTTTATCAGCCTTCTTTCAGATTAAGACTATTAGGATCATCCAAATATAGTAGTCATCACACAAACAGAGTTGAGCTCTCACAGTCTGACACCTTCATGACATATGCCCTCTTTATTCTAAGACTTAAGTTACAAGCAGGTAGAGATTTTATCTTATAAATCTCTGTGCCCCAATAAACATTTGTCAGACTGAATTCTCAGTTTTGTATAGTTGAAACAATGCCTCATCTTCTTATATGGCTCACTCTGGTGGAACACTCTTTGATTTACTTATAGAACGCCAAAATTAATTTTAAAGAGAAGAATTTTTAAAAACCATATTAAAGTTTGCCAAGGAGGAGGTTTGTGGTAAAGATTTCAAGTATATCAATAACAATAAAGGCTGTTCTTACATTTCCAAATTCTATAACTACAGGTATTAAAACTCAAATTTTTCTACATAATTAATTTCAGTTCTATATAAATATACATGTAGATGCTGTATGAAATTGAATTTTTCAGCACTCAATTTAATCTATTTGAAGGATTAGAAGATTTTGCTCCTAGTATGGTAAATTGGGCAAATGCTGAGCCCAGAAGTTATTTTGACTGCAAATGCTGCTTACATATTTAATTAGTTTAAACATGTTTTCTTAAGTCACTGTGATCAGTAATTAGAAGACCCAAGTCTACTTAGCTGGCTAATCTTGGTGTATAATTCTAAACAACCTAAATTTCAGGATGGCAACTTTACTTCAGAAGTCTATACAGTATGAAGAATTATCCAGAAACTCCCAGATATCAACATAATTTATTATGCCTACAAAGTTTTAACTATTTTACATCTCATCTCAAATAATTTGGGGGCAAGTTTCTTATAGTAACAAAAAAATTTACCATCCAAAATATTATTAAGAGAAATATATACTGGATTTCCTAACATATACGCTGAAATTGATCACAATGCGGAGTATAATTATGTCATTTTTTGAAACTGATGGGGTTTAGGACATACTATACCAAAATATGGCACCTTGGTACATTAAATATTTGAAGCTGACGGAATCTGAGAAACCACCAGAAAGTCTCTCTGACTTTTCCTGCCCTTCTCTCTGAAGCAAGTCATAAAACCCTCATGTGAGAGATGCCTTTCCTATGCTCAGAGGAAAGGAGCATCCTTATCTCTGAGCATGGGTGGATGCTAAGAGGAATCTGAGTCCTTGTTAAGTTTCCCCTCAGTTTGCTACATGTATCTCATGCTCGTTGTTCTATTGTATTTTCCCATGACTTTCCACTTTTCATCAAACCTAGCATAAATATGCTCAGGTTTAACCATTTCTTCAGGTCATTTCCTTATGAAGCCTCCCATGTTACATAAAACTTACATTAAATAATTTTGTATGCTTTTCTCTTGTTACAAATATTCCAGTCAAAAACTTAGAAGGGTAGAAGAAAAAGATATTTTTCCTCTCCTAGAAATCCAAGAGTTAAGAATGATTTTTCCAGCTCAAAAACGTGAACCACACAAGTACAAGATCCTGCTTTGGCCTCCATTAACATTTAAAAGATGATAATAATGCTGTTAGTTTGATAAGAAAGAATGCAAAAAGAAACTCTACATACATTTTATTCAAAGTTGTTTTAAAAAGTGAGTAATACTCACTATCAAATTGGTAATAACTGATCAGCACTGAAGTGCACATATAGTAATAATATTCATCAGGTGTCGGGCAGACGGGAGGGGGTCGAAGAGGAGGGGTATATACACACCTAATGGATGTGGTGTGCACCGTGTTGGGAATGGACATGCTTGAAGCTCTGACTTGGGTGGGGCAAAGGCAATATATGTAACCTAAACATTTGTACCCCCTAATATACTGAAATTAAAAAAAAAAACAAAAACAAAAAACAAAAAGTGAGTAATAGTGATGTTAAGGATTACAATGAAAAGAATGTTGAAAAGCATCAAATTGCACAACTATTTTCCCAAAAGGGACCCCATGATAAGCCCGCCACTGAGATGAGGCACTGGTCAGTCTGTTCTAGTACGGAAGGTGGGCGTGCTGGAGGTAGAAAATTCTATCACTCTCAAGTAGCAGGGAAGAGGAGTTTAAGGAAGGTAAAGCATCACTTTGCAAAAAAGGCAATGAAAAGGTTTTGATTAAGGAAGGAAATAGTTTTTACTTTTTAGAGGTATTAAAATGCTAGAAGAGTTATGAGTGTCAACGGAAGTGAATTCCTTTCAACAGCCTCTACTTCAGTATTATGCTCAGATTAGGGAAATCTACGTATAACAATCATTAATAAAACTAGACATGTCTTTAAATGATGCTTTACAATTTTGGGGAAAACAGAAAAGCTTGTTTATTAAAGAATGTGATAAAGGATGAAAACACAATTATACCCTTTTTAAAGCCACTAGAAGCAACAACTTGCTTTAGTACAATACTTAACAATGAACAAAAATGCTTTCACATACATTATCTCAATTGATTACTGTTACTATCCTAAATGTGGACAAGGTTAGACAGCATTTTCATTTTACAGAAAAGGACATTGAGGCTTTGAAGTTTGCTGGTTGTTTTCAAAAAGAAATCTGTCACTCTCAATTTTTAAAAAAAGTGACCAAATTTTAAAAGAACCACATTCACAGAGATGGAAAATTTGTCAGCAATAGCTATACTAAGAGTTACATTTTATATTACCAGTACTCCTTTTGTTCCACACTGGGATTTTATGGGGTTTTTGTTGTTGTTATTTTTGTTGTTGCTGTTGTTTTTAGCAAGGCAGAAAGTCAAATACCTGCCCATCTGCTTCAAAATCAGACATCTGGCAGCCCCTACGATTAAATAGATAGCTTAATGGAATGGACCATTTGTAGCAGAGAATGGTCTCTAACTCAGCCTTGCTCTTAATTCACAACACTTTGAACTAACCTACAATGTTTCCACAGAGGAAAGAAGTCAGCTGCCATGGTCTTCTTTTTCCCTGATAACCTTCTGAACTGCATCAACTGCCCAAATGGTGATGGAATGCTGGATAAGTGAAGAAGGGGACTGCCATGCATAATGGCTCTTGATTTATCATGGGGTACTAACTTTCCCGTACTTTTCAGATACGGCACTAAATTCATCCCCAAATGAGTGGATTTTGGCGCTGTGGATTGAGTTCTCCTTCTGTTCCTGGAGATTTCACAGAGAAGTAAGGCCTCTATTATGCTTGTTGAATGACACTGTAATATTTAAAGTATTTCTGAGACAGAAATGACTTAACAAGGTTTAGTTCAAAACTCTTCTCACTGATTTTTTTCACCCACTCAATGGACAGTGTTTATTTATTACGTGCAAGGAATTTTAGGAGGTAGGGGAAATTCCTGAAATAAAATTTTAATGCTGGTAAGTTTTTTAAAGTTTTATTTATAATAAAGAACCTTCATATGGCTGAAACATTTGACTTCCAATGTTTACCACTGGAGCATAGGAACTGGCCTACACTTTATTCTCCTGGGTTAAATGATATTGTCTTGTAAAGAGAAGAGAACATCTTAATCACAAACTTTATAAAGAAGATTGCCTGACTACTGCTATATGAACTTTCAGTATATTGTGTCCAGGAATATGTATGTAGTACTATTTCAAGTCCTCTTTACCGATAATTTAATGCTGCCTCTAAATTTAATGCCTATTGCCTTTTCACCAGAAAGCAGTTTTTACTGATGATAATGATGATGGTCATTAGGGCCTTGGAGACTTTTAAAAGGATCCAAGGATAAATGAATAAATAAAAACCATGATGACTCATTCTGCACCGAATGCCATTAGTATAACGCACAGCTCAGCACAGTTCCTCTCCCCCACAAAACTGCACTATTTAAATGTATGTTACATTTCTTTTTTAAACAAAATGAGTATAATTTATTCAGAGAATATTATAAGATTGTGGAATGCCAGCAATTCAAGTAGGTAAGATGCAAAAAGGAAATATATTTTTACTAGGCTGATTTTTTTCTATAAAACTAGTCCTAGTAGAACAATAATCAGATTCTGTCAGGCTCTATGTTCATTCCTTCTTTCCTGAATGAGAGGAACTTATTTTTGTCACATTTTCATTGCTTTCTCTATTTTATATTTTAAATGTATTAAAGAATATCCAGTTGAATTTCCTTCTAATATTGTTTCAGGTAAATGGAAAAAAATAGATATTGGAATCTTAGAGCACCATTTTTTACATTAGTTAAATTAATAGGATTTAATCAATATTTCATATTCATATTTATAAAAGTGTGAATGTGTAAACCCTTCCCTTAAAACCTAGCATACAGATATGAAGAGATATACCCAGAATTATTTTTATGAACACATGTGTAATATTTCTCCAAAACTAAAGTTGTTACAGGATGGTGTGTTATGGGCTATTATGGTGTATTTTATTTCACAAAGGATTAAACTATGGAAAATCTTGAGTTGCAAAAAGATTTATGATCATTATGCACTGACTTTATTAGTATAGTCTGTGTTTTTCCCTTTATGGGCTGATTCCAAGTCATTGATCGGCTTTCTGACGGCATTAATATATGGTTCTCTCTTTCCATACACCTATTTTCCCTTTCTTCTTGGGTCAGACAGTAGAGCAGTGAAAAGGACACTGAGCCAGAACTCAGATAATGAGGATTTTGTTCCTCACTATCCATGAAAGAGACAGGTGACTGATCTTGGAATGGTGACCAGAGTACCTGTGACTTGCTCTCTTCCCCATAACATAAAGGTAATAATGCCACAATGTTGGTGAGACATAATTGTTATTATGTTCTTTAGTCTGCAAAGAAACAGCACCAAAAGACCTAAAGATTACAAGTTAGCTATAGAAAGGTTCTTGCTTTAAACAAATTCAATGTATTAAAATTTGCATTTAAATAAAGATAAATGAGTAGATAGTTACTCACTTTACTTTAGAAATATCTGATATAGGAAATAATGCATTTTAAAAGCTAATGTTCATAAAATGTTCAAAGTACAATTCAATTTGCAAATATTGAATTCAAATGCACCTATAGCAAGGCCTGAAGTACAACTGCATTTTAAAACCTACTGAGAGGCTTTGCATGCAATTTAGTCTAATATGATAAAAGAATAGTACATCAAATTGGAATTGATTGCTCTGAATCAATTCAGTCACTCTGCCATTTACATGAGGCTGGTCCAATGAAAACCAAAACTTTCATGGGCCTGGGAAGAGTGACAACTTCCCATTGCTATTTAAATGGAAAATTAACTAGTTGGTTGACAGAATGTTCTGATTCTTGAGCTTGACTTGTATGATGAGTATGAAGTGTGCCTTTTGGTTCAGACATCCTGCCTGGGTAGCCAGCTACTCAGTGAAATATGCCTAGTACACATGTGTATGTTTCTGTCTCTTAGAAGAATGAATCAAAGCCCTTTTGGTAAAATGTTCTTGGAACACAAATGGTGGAGCTTCCCCCTGAGTCAGAGCTGGTTTTGGCCATGAGATTTTGGCTCTCATTTATGTGTATGGACCTGGAGCCTGATTTATATTGGGGTTGGTCCTATAAGTCATCTTGAAACCATAGAATTCATGGTACTATGTACACAAACCTATTCACCAACATGCATGTATACATGTATAATGTGTACATCATCATCTGTGATATATTAAAGAGGGTTATATAGTAAAAAAAATACATTTCTTTACACTCTGGAATCACTCATAGGGTAGTGAGAGGTTCACACAAAAGGCACAAGAGAACTGAGATCAACAGAGGGAACAGAGGATTCATATCTCCCATCTTATACTCATTCTCACTGGCTGCTTAGGGGACAAAAGTTTCCCATGCTGCTTAGGTTATTCTCTCTCTCTCCCCATCTCCTTCTCCCTGTCACTCTGACGAGCATATATGACAATGCTCTATAATCCATATTATTTTTGTCTAATAGTCCTCTTACCTGCTTGTAGAACTTCAGCATGCATACTGGTATTTTTAATGGACTATTACCTAAAACACAATAGTGCAGCTTGGTGGACTCAGAGAGTCTTCCCCTTGCTTGTACACACACAGTTGTCAGGTCTTCTATAATACTGTTTAAATCAGGTAAGGAAATAGAAGGTGACATCCATCTTAAAAAGATGGAGATAGATGCACTGGAAGCAGCACTGGATCCCACAGCTTCAACTTCTGTTTGAAAACTCTTAGATATCTTCTTCAAAGCAAAATGCTTCTTTTTAAATGGTTCATCTGCTACTGTAATGATGTGCCACTAAATTGCAGCATCTCTGGGGAGCTGTGGAGCTACCGCCACCACTAGGATACTTCTTGTGTCTTTGGCATTGCCATAGCACTCGTTCTTCCTGGAAATAAAAGATAGCAATCAGGATGTTGATGCTAGAATGGATCTGCCGGTACGACAGAAACCGTATTAGGTTTACATATAACACACTAAGTAAATATTTAGTAATTTAATAATTATGTAATAAATAGAAATAGGTTGAAATATATATAAAGTATTTCAGTTCATTAGCTCTTAATTAGTAATTATTGCTTATAATTACCAACATCAACTAGGATTCCTGTTACATATATTGGCATTATGAATAGTTTCTGTGTCTTTATTTTACTATCTTTTGCATAACCAAGCAAGATAAAAGATAAAAAAATATATTTTTGCTTAAAAATATATGTGATCATATACAGGTTGAATATCCTTTATCAGAAATGTCTGGGAACACATGTGCTTCATATTTTGAACTTTTTTGGGTTTTTGAATATCTGTATATACATAGTGAGATGTTTTGGGGATGGGACCCAAGTATAAACACAAAATTCACTTGTTTCATTTATACCTTATACACATAGCCTGAAGATAATTTTATATAACAAAGTTTGTGTACATTGAACCATCAAAAATCAAATATCTCCACCACCCATGTGGATAATTTGTGGTTGTTTGGCATCACCATCATTCCTGATTATTAATTTATATGTCACCAATAAGTAGTCATTGTCTTACACTTATTTACATATAAGTACTTAACAGTAAAAGGTATGAAATACCATTAATACAGTGAAAAAGTAACATGTTTAGGGTAACTTGTGGCATCATGTTGGCACTCAAAAAGTTTCAAATTGTGGGGCATTTCAGATTTTGAATTAGGAATGCTTAACCTGTGCATTCAATTCAACACATTACTTTAGCACCTGCAAGTCATACAACTATAAGTGCAAAAATATTTGTGTCTTTATCTGTATAGATACATTCTTAATTAATTCCTAAAGGGTACAGAGCATCATTTGTAGTAACTTATTCTGTGGTGTTATGCTTTTCATTGACTAGTCACAATTCAGAATAATTATAATAACTTAATTCTCAGAAACAATTTACTCTTTTTATACCTTTGCATTTCTTTCTTTTTTTTTTTTTACTTTGAGGTAGTATCTTGCTATGTTGTCCATGGCTATTCACAGGAATGGTTATAGCTCAGTGAAGTCTCAAACTCCTGAAATCAAGCGATTCTCCTGCCTCAGCCTCCTGAGTAGCAGGGACTACAGGTGCATGTCACCATGCCCAGCTGCCTTTGCATTTCATAAGGATTTTTCTAAAGGAAAGAATAATACTTTCATATGGTAAAACACAATTTATCTTATGTATATGAAAACCATGCTCGTAGCTCCTATGATAGGTATTTAGATTTGTTTCATCTACTTGTAATGGATTTAGTCTGGGACTATAGGAAGGAAGAGATCAGTACAGAAACTAGAGCTATTTCAACATGATATTTTGAACAATGCAGCATGTGCAAAAGTGAATGTGTCACTTTCCCTACCAAACATATCTCTCTCATCTTGGGAAATGTCATCTATCTACTCAGGTGCCCAAAGCTGTAGAACTGAGCCTTGTCTTTGTCTCTTTTGTCCTCCTTAGATCCCTCTCCCCACCTCCTTGCAGGCAGCCACTAAATCTTTTCATTTCTAACTCCTTAAAATCACTTAAATATGCCTATTTCTCTCTGACCCTTTACTCTCACCTTAATGTAGGAAACTATCATTTGTATGTTGCTTGGATTTCTGTAAAGCCTCCTAATTGGTCTCTTCAACTCCAGTCTTCTTCTTCAATCTATCTGCCATACTCAGCCAGAATAGTCTTTTTCTAAACATATCTGCCTTTTAAAAAAACTCCTGAACGCTTAAAATTATTCAATGGCTTTTGGTCTAATGTCCAAACTCCTTAGCATGGCTCGTAAGACCTTTCAAGATCGGCCTCTCTTTACTTCAACTAGCTCTCCATGCTTCACCTATTACTCATTGCTGGAGCAATGAAAAACTAACAGCAATTCTGTCAAATTTCTCTTTCCTCTAACTTCAATTTTGAAATTTTCTGTTCTCTCGATACAGAAGGTCTTGCTCCACCTCTGCTTGGCTCAACCGTGTCAACATCCCTGGAAGTTAGACATGTCTTTCACTGGAGAAGTCTTTCCTGGTTCTCCCATAGTCGCCTAAATGCACTGTATATGCCCCTAACACATCCATTCAGCATTTGACAAATACCTGTTAGGTGTCCACTGTATGCCAAGTACTGGTTTAGGCAGTTATAATATGTAGCTGAATGCAAACATAAAAATCATTGCCTCCATGCACCATGCATTCTTCTAGTGTTATCATGGCAATGTATCCCACTATTTTCCTTATTCTTTTCCTCATTAGATGAAGGCAGGAACACTCTTCAGGTTATTATATTGTCATGATTGGCACAATGTCCAACCAGTAAATATTCCTTTAAAGAATGAATAATCTGATCAAATAGGAAGAAAAGAAATGCCAATTTTTTTAAATCTTAGGTCACTGTAATTATTTTGAAGCCAAGGAAAACTTGTTTAGAAGTAAAAGAATCGAAACCTTTCATAATAGCTGGGAATTTGATGTATAGACATATGAATGTGTCTTCGAAATTACATGTGATCCTTTCCCCCCTAAACTTGTTTTCAGTTATTGAGTTTTTCCGTAACTTCTTTTAATTTCTAGTCGAATCTGCCTATTTTCTGTCCACCAGGGTCTATAATGGAAAAATCAGTATCAGTAACAGAAACACTAGATGGTCCTCTGAAACAGAAATATAAGCGTGTTCGAACACTTTCTATGGGCCTGAGATTACACGGAGAGACAATGTTTTTCTTACAAACCTAACATAGCCACACTGAAGTCCTAAGCTATTCTTCAGAATTAGAAATAAAATTCTAGAAGACAAGAAAAGGGTTTTTAACGTTTTGAAACCCCGTTGATTTTGTTTTTCTCCAGGGAAAAGGAAAACCACAGTAATATTTTGTTTTTCAAAAGAATACATCAGGTGGATTTGAAAATTCAAGAGCTAATTACTTTTAAGATGATCTTAGGAAAAAATTTTAAGGTGACATGTAGAGTTGGGGTATCTAATATTCAGTATGATCTCACAATTCCTTCATAAAACAAGTATGATTAATACATAATTTTTAAAAATGATCATTAAAATGTATACTTTCTTACCTGCCTTCCAAACATATACCTCTTTATTTAAATGGGTTTATATTTTTGTCCTCCTAGGTTTTTTGTACTTACATACCTAACTATTCTTTTTCAAAGCACCATTGGTTGTTTTGTTTTTGTAGGGATCACGAGTCCACTTATACTTTCCTCTGCTTTGTGAGTGTAGGTAATAGCCTTTTTGTATACCAATTTGCTTACACTGCAGTCTATGCTGGTAATACTGTACATTGCCTGACCTCTGAATGGAAAAATAATAACAAGTTAAAACAGTCATTTTACCTGAAGTCGATAAGGCCATAACACTCACCCTGTTTTCAATTCACATGCTCAATTTTCATCCACTCACTCTCGACTTTGAGAGGAAGGAATAATGACAGGTTACAGGCACTTTATTTCAAAATTCACTCACAAAGTTATTGACAAGCATTTTTCACAGAAACAGCTCTTCTCTCTGACCCTCGTGAGCTGTTTACATGAAAAATGCTCTTCCTTGTAGATTAATGAGAGTGGAACCTAATTCCATACCAAACATGTAGCAATTGCTTTAGCATCTCTGTTTTTGATATGGGAACAAAAATAGGGATAATTTGCCTCAAATTGCAGTCACTTCAGTCATAATAAAATCTCAGAGAGTACTGTTTGCTTTCAACTTTCATTAGGTAAGCTGGGGCTGTTATTAAGGTACCAACACATAAATGTTATATTAGCACTTAACAGAAGCATAGCATTCTCCTCCAGGAGATAAATTCTACCCTTGTCAATATAATTCCACACTGAGTGCAGTAAAAGAGTTTGAAAAGATGAAATAGTGAAGCTTGCCACTAGAGGAAAAGAAATACCTTGTTCATTCAAGCTTAAAGGCCATTTTTGTTGGCCCAAGGTACTAGAGTACTGTTTAGAAAATAAGTCTAAGAGAAACTCTCTTGGGTCAAGCCAAACACTGAGACAAACTTTCAGACATGTTCTCTTTGTCTGAGGTTGTTAAATCAGTTACTTTAAATTTCTGTGTGCCTTCAACTGGCATTTCAACTGTGAAGAAATAATAAGAGTTTAAGACTAAGATGCAGTTCATTTCCGGAGAACAAATGATAATCATTTTGTGTGACTCGCTGTACATACAACACCGACATATTTAATTTATTTATTTTTTTTGGTATGGTAAGCCCTTTTAGGTATTGTGTATAATGTCATGATGGAGCTGTTAAAATTAAATCTGTGTTTATCCTTATTCTTATCACTATGTCTTTTAGATACTCTTAAAATAACTATCCAATTTTAAGCTATGAAATGTGTTGTCACATTTAGAGCTATGAGGATTATTTAATTTAAAATAGAAAAAAAGGATGGGAGGGGCATCTATAAGCTTGGCTATCGCTAGCCCTAACTTTGCCATTTTTCATCTTTATTTCTAGCCTCTCAGAGTTCTTTATCATACTGTCACTCAATTGCAAGGTCTTTTACAGAGTCCACTGTCATTTGGATTATTTAACAGCCTTAATTGCACAAAATTGTCTATTTTAACCACCATAATAACATTCAGACCATAATGTTTTTCAGGTGACACATAAAATACCAAAGTGACTAATGTCCCGTAGCATTTCTAAGACCTATAATTAAAAGCAACAATGTACAGTATATGATTTTGTTTAAAGATGTTGGTGAGAAAACTGCTTGGCTTAAAGTTATATTCACAGAATTGAATGTATATGTGTTTGCCAATTAATGAAACTATGCTACTGAACTGGGAAATAAGTGTCATTCAGCCTTTCCCATAAGGTTAATCCATTTCCATCCACCCCTCCTCATATCCTTTGCATTCTGGTAATCCTGCAAATGGCCGGTAAATTCTTACTGTGGCTAGACTCATGGAGAAAAGATGTGTTAAGGACATCTCTATGAGACTTCAAAGTCATGGATTTAGCAGATGTTCGTTGGATCCAAGTTTTTAAAAAATTAATTTTTTAATTGATGTTCTGTAATCGTACATATTTATGGGGTACAATTTGATGTTTTGATACATACATATGTTGTATAAAGATCAAATCAGGGTATTTAGTGTGACAGTCACCTCATGCATTTATATTTTCTTTGTGGTATAACCAAGTTTTAAAATGATAGTTTTTTTGTCTAACATCTGTATGAACAAAAGAGTCATTTCCTTTTTAAGAACAAATTAACGTAACTTTCAATCCATAAATAATTCTTTAAAAATAATTTTTGGGGGCAAAATGACAACTATTTTATATACTCACAGTTTAATATGCTGGCAAATATTGTATACAAAAATTTTTAGTTGTTTTCAAGGATTATAAAGTTTTTTTGTGATGCATATAATTAAAAATTAAATGGAATTGTTGAACGCTAGCAGCTTCCCAACACTAACATTAAGTGCAAATTCAAATAGACTTTTTAGAGGAGGTATAGTGACCTACCATTTAATTATAGCAAATATTCGACTGTGAGCTCTTCAGTGACAGAGAATACATTTTACATTTTTTTGTATCCTAAGCACCTAGCATAGTGTATATGATACCCAGTAAGTGCTCAAAAACATTTCATGCTAACGTTTTTCTGGAAGGCAATTTTTATCAAATTTACAATGCTCATTTAATTTGTCCCTGGAAATTCAAGTTTAGGATTTTATTCTGAGAAAATAATTGGAAATCTTCACAAAGAAAATAATTGGAAATATATAGGATGTTTATCACAGATAATAGCAAAAATTAACCAAGGACTGAGCAAATACATTACAGTATATTATAAAATACCATTCAGCTATGAAAAACTATGTTTTCATTTAAAGAACATTTAATTGTAAGAAAAAATAAACTATATTATGTAGGAGAAAAAGCAGGTTAAAGACTCAAAGGTACAATAAAATCTCATAATAAAATGCATATATAATATGTTTATGCATATATGTATATACACATACATGCATACATATCTGAATGGGACAGAAAAATATCTGTTACAAGAATAAAACACACGGTTTCTTGCAAGACCCCACTGGCTTGTAAAGATGGGGGTGCTAAGATGGGTCGTTTGTTTACTGAATGGAGAGATACTTGTGAGAATGAGGAGAGAAGAGAAGCTGGGAGACAGGACCAGCTCTATGCTGCAGGACTAATGATAGGCAAGGAGTTGAGGCAGTTGGTATTCGATAGGAAAGGGGCATGGCAAAGAACAGATGTCTGACGAGATTTTTTTGCTGTTTTGCTGTGCAGTATGTATTGTATCATTTATTTTTGCAGCCCCCTGAAAACTTCTGTAAAATTTTCATTTTTCTCTTATACTTTGTAAAGGTAGATTTGCTCTGAGAAGAGGTGACCAAGTGCTGACTTTTGCTCAGGGGCAGAAGAAAGACTCATTGTGGGGCCCGGCCACATCTGGGATATTCTTATAAAAGAAAATGTGCCAATATATTAAATGTTCATTAGCTTGGGAAGAGAGAGGAGAAGGTGATCTTCATTTCTCTCTTTGTGCTATAACAGATTTTCCAAATTTCTATAATGAATATGCATTACTATTATAATCTGAAAAAATGTTATTTAAAAGAAATTGATGTCAAATGAATGAATAAAGAGAATAAATCAATGAATTAATGATTTTTAAATGGTAGTTTGGAGAAAGGTAAAGTACATTCTCAAATAATTGCTCTAATTTACACTGAATATAAGAAAAATCAATCTCCTTTCAGTTTTTAGTTGCCCTTTGAAATAAGACACTGGTTTTGGAAAACACACATATACACACGCACACACTTGCACAGGTCCTACAATGCTTGATTAATCAAATAATAAATTTGCCTACTTCACTTCCTTGAACAGAAAGTAATATATCTTATCCTTTTAAATCAATACTTAGTTAAAAATTTAACATATATTACCTATAACTACAATAAAAGTGACTTTTAAAATTCCATTCTTATATATTTTCTTCAAAAAAGACACTATAACAAAATAAGAATGTACTTTAAGTGACTATTGAAGGTAGCTGTGTTGACATTGCTGCTCTCCCAACGGTCACTCCCACTGATTAAGGGTACTGATTCTATCAAGACAACTAAGGCTTAAAACCTCACTCTACCACTTACTGGTAGGGGTGGGGAATCTGTGGCCTTCTGAAATTTTACAGAACAAATCCTTTTACTTTTATTAATATATTTTTGTTTGGCTTTCATATTTTTATTTTATTTTTAAAATGAACATATTTAAAATACCAAAGAATAAAATAAGTTTCAAATAAATCATCCTCCCAGATAGACCGGCACAATTAGAACATTTATAAGCCATAAGGGCTAAATTGACAGTTACTATGCTCGCTCATGATTTAGTTCTAACTTCCCCCACCTGACTGGCACCACTCCCACACAAGGCTGGTTGGTGAGAGTTTGTGAGGGTCGGGTACACCAGTCTGTTACCAGCTGTTGACAGGAGTGTACCGTGTTTCTGTTTGAAATGGAATTTGTGAATAGCTGCACAGCACGACAGTATTTTTTAATTCTGTCTGCTTAACAACTCATGTCAAAGAAGACCAAGAGAACGCTGAAGGAAGCAAATAGATTTTTAATGAAGATTGGGAATTGCGATATTATCTTGCTTCTGTTAAAGATAAGACCATTTGCTTGCTTTGTGATACTGCAATATCAACATTAAAGAAATTCAATGCTCATTGGCATTATAACACTCATAGGGACCACAAATATTTTAAATTAGAGGGAGAGGTGCAAAAGTTTGTACTGTAGAAAGTAAAAGATGAAAGGCAAAAGCAAAGACAATTCTTTCAAGCAGCAATAAGATCCAGAAATAATGCCACCAAAGCAAATTATAAAATAGCTTATATACTCAGAGATAAAAGGAAAATCATTCAGTGATGTAGAAATTGTGAAAGACTGCATTGTTGAATTTGTAGTATGCTTATACCACGATAATGTTTCAAACTACAAACAACTGCATTTTTCAAGGAGAACCATAACTGATTGGTAGCATGAATTCACCTTCAACTTAACAGAATAACTTCATGCAATACTTTGAAAGGAAAGTATATACAATTCAATCACTTTGGATGAATCAACTGACACTACTGACTTGATGCAGGTTTTGTACTTCATTTGGGTCATAACAGAAGATTTTCTCTGCTACGAAGAGTTACTCACTTTGGGCACTCTTGTAAACAAAGCACGGGGAGTAGATATCTTCAACAATTTTCCAGATGACTGTCATGAAGCTGGACTGAATTTGGTAAACTTAGTGAGTGTATGTACAGACAGTGCACCTTCCATGACAGGAAAACATGAAGGGTTTATTGCACAGATAAAAAAATGTATTAGCAGATCCAGATGCTCTCATTTCTTTTCATTATATCTTGCATCAGCAAAATCTCTGTGCCAAAGCTACTATTTTAAGTGATACTTTGCAATAAGTTATGAATATTGTTAACTATATTAATGCAAATGCAACATAACATCATAAGTTTCATAATGTGCTAAAGTTGAATGATGAGGTATTCAGTATAGATTTGCCGTTCCATTCCAAAGTGCATTGCTAACACAGGGACAAGCATTAGCCAAAATTTTATCTCTGCAAGAACAGATAAATTTTACAAAGAACATAATCAGCAATGTGAATTATTGAAAGAAGATTTCTATTGGAATGCAGCATTTCTGTGTGATATAATGTCAAATCAAAATGACTTGAAAATTTGTTTGCAAGGTAAAACTGTCTACATATGATATGTAGCAAAAAATCCAAGCTTTTTGAAAAAAAGCTATCCTTTTTCAAAATAATTCTTCAAAAGGAAATTTCAGATGAACATTTTCCCCGGTGAGCAAAGGTCATTGATGAGTAGGATGATATATGTGAATCATTTGAGGAATACTCAGCTGTTATAGATCTATTAATCGGAGAATACAGTGAAAGGTTCACTGACTTTGAGAATCATGACATCCCATTCAAGTTAGCATTTCAACCTGACCTAGTTGATATCACCAAGGCAACTGAAGAACTACAGATGGAATTGATTGAACTCTCAGTAAATGACATTTTACAATCATTGTTGATGCTAAGAAAGATCCGATTGAAATAATGGAAAAATGCAGTAGAATATCTGTGCCTTCAGCAACATGTCTAAAAAATGCTTTCTTGCTTTTCAATCACTTCTTGCTGCAAATCTACATTCTGCTACCTAACCCAAATCAAGGTGCTCTTAAGATCATAAATAACTGATATCCTTCTAGAGGATCAACTGAAACTAGGGAGCTCCATGCTGCAACCAAATATTCAAATGCTTTCCAACAAAGAGCAGGCGCAATAAAGTAATTAAAAGGATAGTTAACTTTAAAATTCACAAATAATTTTCATTTTTTAAAATTATTAAATACACAGTAGTTAGATTTTTACAAAATAATGTACATTTTTAAGTGTATCTAATTGAAATTTCTTGAATGCAGCCTTATTTCATTACAGCTAAGTTAACGTGGGCTTTCAACATGAAAAGATTCCCCACCTGTGTCTTAGGGCAATCATTTTCCATTTCAATTTCCTCATTTATAAAATGGGAATAACACTAATTCCATCTCAGCATTGTTATAATAATGACATAAGCACTTGTAGATCTGGCCAGATAATCACCTTATATTTGGGTACTGCCACAGGTATTTATGCTCATGTTTATATTTGTATCAGTGCCTGTGCGCACCTAAACATCCTTTTTCCTTGTTTCCACCTGAAAACTTCAGCAAAATTTTCTTTTTTTTTTTTTTTAGGTAAGGTGTTCATTGGGCATGAACATTTGCAAACATAGGCACTAAATATTGCAGTCATTCTTCCCATGTCTGCTATTATTGTTCTCAGATTCTTTTGTCAGCTATGAAAACAAAACTGTATTGATGTAAAAATTCACCATTAAAAGATAGTTTAATAGAATAAGAGTTCAGTTCCTTGACTTATTTAATAAATTGGGATTACGGTTTGAAAGCAGGAAATTATATTACGGTGGAGTAGTGTACTACTTTAAGTGTCTTAACTAACAAGAATAGAATTTAGGTCTCCTTAATATATAAATGATGTCTTCGTGCCAAGTACAGGCCAAATGGTACCATGACATGCTACACAAAAGATTTTGCAATGGTTCACTAGAACGAAATAGTGGAAGAAATGAGTCATTACATGATTTATTGCAGTATATCTATAAAAACCAGGAAAGAAGTCAGACTATAGGAGTCAGCACTTATTTGGTGAGGAGATATATCACATGAGACCTATTTTTGTAAGTATTAATTTGCAATAGCTCATTAGCAGTGTGTAAAAGTAAATGTATCATAAGGTATCTTTGTTAAATGATATTTCTTTATTAGTCAATGTTATAAAGAATATTATTAAAATGTCTGTCCTAAGAGGCATATATTTGTAACTAAAATAAATTAATTATGGCATATGTCATTACAATACAGTAATGCTTTTAATTATAGTTATATTGGCTTTGTAGGTTTGTTTTTATTTAACCTTTACATTTGTGTTGGTTGCATAGTTGTATAAAAGCTATAGATAGATAAAGGAGTTCATAGATAGTTTTATAGTTTTACATGTACAAGTAACGTTATAAAAAAAATAATGCTGACCCAAAGAAGACATCTGTAAGAATTTTTCTCTCACTTTCAAGGATAAAAAGTCTGGGAAATAATATACTAGAATAACCTGCTTTTCCTTGCAGAATATATCAAACTATATCATTACCAAAAGAAATATGCAATTCTGGCTGAAATTTTAATACATTTGGTTTCTATTTAAGAACTGGGATAGGTTTGAGGGCTTAATTATATTGACAAAGGTAATGATAATGGTGAGAATTATTCTGCAAATCTAAAGATGGTGTTCCTACTTCCCATTGATAGGGTGTGCACTGATTTATACTGACCCATTGACAACTGTCATCTAGTTATGACAAATGACATGCCATTGTAAGTTTTCATTTTTCATCTATAAAATGGGCAATGTCTATCTGATTATTTTAGAAAGTTGAGGTGAGGAACAAAGGGATGTATGAAAGTGGTATAAATAGCAAGATTCTGTGAGAATATTATTGAAGATTACATAAAGGATATTGTTATCTGATTATGAATAATCTCAGGGCCTGTTTACTCTTTGAGTTCTTTTTGTTTTTGTTTAGGTGATCAGCTATAGGTTATAGCAAGTTTGGTATAAAGAGTTTATTATTTCTTGGCTATAATAAAATACTGTTGCTAAAATGTAACTGTTTTTAGAAGCTACGTATTACTAAAACTTGGCACCATTTAGAGGATCAATGAAGCCTTCAAAACACAAAATACTATTACTTCTTTTTGACAAATATAAAGTATTTGGAGTAGATGCAAAATGCAAGACAAAGACTGTACCTCCTAAAGCTGTAGCCCACACTATGGAAAGAACTGAAACTGAGAACAACCCCAGCTCTACCACCTGAGCTTCTGCCCTTGAATTGCTATTAAGTAACCATATCGTTCATTATAGCCTTTAATCTCCCTTGCGGATACCTTTTAATTTTTAAACAGCACTATTTTACAAATCATATCCTCTTTTATGTGTTCTCCCAGCTAAAAAATTAATTTTGCAAGCAAAATATCTAAACAGTAAGCATAATAAGAATGAAACAGGTTAAAGCTCATTAGCAGCAGGGAGCAGATGTAGTAAAACTCTGCCAGTTCCCCTACATTTCCTTCTCAGCAGGGACTGGGCACCAAGCTGTGAGTTAGTTCTATGGCATAATGCTTGGCTGCTGTTTCAGCAATCGCGCCTCTGTTGCTTCAAGTGTAATACTAAGAATTCACTTTGATTTTTGATTTTTCTTTGCAATAATAGTGTCTAAAAGGACCCTGCAGAGATAAAATGTAAAGTTAAGCACCAAGTGCCAGCTAATCAGGAGACTGTAAAAATGTAATTGATAAGAAAATAATTATAGATTATAAAGTCATTTTATCTTTAAAAACATTAACTTCCTGACAGAGGCTCCAGAGTCTCAATAATCGGTAATTGCTCAAGTTAAACTTACTTGATGTATCATACAATATCTAATGTTCAGTAGAATGATTGTTACACAACAGATAAAAGATAACTATGTAATGATCAAAGCAATACACTGATTATAATATACAGTAAAAGCAAATGAATTATGTTATAAAAACATAATTTCAAGTTATTAGATGAGGATTTTTTTCCTTCATGTATAATATTAAAAATAGAACCATCTTTGAGAAAACATAATTTCAACTAAAGTGCCTATAAATGTGACTGCTAGCAAGGCTTTATTTAAAAATTCTTTCCTAGACATTAAAATCCTTTCCTGGGGCTAAAAGTAGTACTTAGATGTTCTAAAACACTGTTGGATAGGCAATCATCAGTATGAATTCACCTGCTAGACTGGATGTCCAGGATAGACTGTAGGGCATAATTTATTCAGAAAAATGAACCTATACTATAAAATCCAAGTCACAGGGTTTCCAACAAATCAAACTGCAACAGATGTAAATGCAACAATCAATAAATTTATTGGCTTATTCTTACAACTCTGTAAATTACTCTCAAAGTTGATGCTATGTGTTTGTTTGCCGTGTTTGTGTATATTGTGTTTTTGCAATGGATTCATTCAGCCAAGTCTGATGGACAAGATACTTTTAGAAGAATGACAGTAACAGTGTTCCAGGAAAGCTATCTAAATCCTTCAAAGAACCAAAAAGAAACTTCTTAGAAGTACAATTACTGGGAAAGTGAAATGCATATTCTGAGTATTCTGGGCTTATAAAATAAACTCATAATCCTTCTACTGAAAAGTAATAGGATTGGTCTCAAAGCCTGGAGCAGAGCTAAATCTTCAAGTAGGAGATAAAAACTCCCCCACTTCATGAAAATTCAAATGACCAGGTCAAGGGGATCGTTACAGTATGAAGAAGTTGACCTAAAAAAAGGGTTCACCTATATACTAAGGTTGATTGATTGCTTTGAATTGCTTGATCCATTTTCCATTGTAGAAAGAGGAAAATTGGGTTTTCTGACATATCTCTTCTAAATCAAACATTTTTATGTATCTTCAGATGCAACTATGTCCCAACAGTTTATATCAATTAGATCATGCCTTTGGAAACCTGGGTTAACTTTTCAAACTCAATGGATTATAGGTAACATTGGAAATCATGGTAATAGTCACCTAGGACTTGTGTGTGCTTGAAGTATACATAAGACAGTGGGTGACTTTGTGGTGTCAGCATTTTACTGTGCAGTTTCAATAGTTCAAAAGACAACGGAGCTCCCTTAGCAATCTCCAGCGGAGGTCTTATGGTTTTAAAGATTTCCTAAGGTTTTTCCATTGGAACTATGGAACTGAAAACTTGCTGTTTTTAGGTTTAATCCCCAATTGACTAATAAGAATAGAATTGAAAGTGAAGACATATATGTAGAAAAATGGACAGAAAATACAGCTCCAGTGCAGCAGAAAAACCCAATCCACAACAAATGACTTAAAAAATTTGTGCTCTCTCATATTTTATAGGTACATAAAACATGGACAACTGCTGACATTACATCTACCTTTTGGAATAATTTCATCTGGGCTACCTGCCATCCCAACTGAATATCAAGTGACAAGAAAAGAGTAATAACTACAAAGTCCTTGAAAACAGCCAGACCACCAGGATTGAAGGGATACTAATCAAAACACAATTCCGCTGACTGATCAGGTGTGAGGAAGAGACAACAGCAGGACACTCAACAAACTGGAATATAGTGTTCTGAAGTGTGATATTTCCGAAAAGGGAGGGCAGAGGAATGCTTTATATTATTATCGAAGCAGAGCCTAAAGCAATCTGGAATTAACTGTAGATGACTATGACATTAGGTGACAGAGCAGCCTGGTATGCAGCACAGTGAACAGAGTTGTTGTTTTCAGTAGAAAAATTCAGGCTGATTACTGCCTAGAAGGTAGAGTTGCAAATAGTGACGGACCTCTCAGTACTAGCTGCTACCAAATAAATGACAATTTTCACATGAAAATTTCTGAGTACAGAAAGTATTAAAAATCATGGAATTATAAAAATATATGACTGGACAAAGCCATAAACATCATTTGTTCAATACTCTCATTTTATAAAAGGGAAACAGTTCCAGAAATGTATGCCTTGCTCACCAGTGAGAAGCAGAGTTAATGCTTGAATCCATGTCATTGGATCCCTGGTCTAGCATAACCCCCCCCTACTATAATGTGGTTTAGAAACACTATTTTTTTTTTTGTTTTTATTAAAATTTTTTTTTAAAACAGACAATGTCTTGCTATGTTGCACAGGCTGGAGTGTAGTGACTAATCACAGGTGTGATCACAGCACACTGTGGCCTCGAACTCCAGCTCAAGTGATCCTCCCACCTCAGCCTCCCAAGCAACTGGGACTATAGGTGTGCACCACTGCACCAGGCTAGAAGCATCATCTTTAAAACAGAGGTGCAACTTCTTAAACTAGAAGAAAGCCTGTAGCAGCTCCTTTATACCTTCAAAGAAAATCTAGATGAAATGCAAGACTCTGGTAAAAAAAAAAAAGAAAGAAAGAAAGAAAAAAAAATCTAGGGAGGGGACAGCACAAAGTGTGAAAACCATACACTCAAAACCTTTCAAGGATTTTTAGTTCACCACGAAGACCTACTGTGAACTTGAAAGGAATTCAGAAGTTATCTCCTCCAACCCTTTCATTTGAAGGTGTAGGAGCACTTTTAACTCATTTCACATAAACAGCCCTCTCCATTACCTCTGTAAGTATATTACCTAATCCTTCTGGCAGGATAAATGATTTAGGCTATTAGCTCTTCTCCAGAATGCCTACCACGCTGCTCCTACCATTTGACTTATGGATTTACAAATTATTAGCTGTCTTTATTCCAAACTTGAATATGCTGGTTGCCTATAGAATATGAATGTGAAACCAAATACAGTTGTTTCTATAAAACCTAAGTCGGATAGGCTTTACAAAAGTGAGCTATATTAAAATTATTCCATCCACGTTGTTGGCAAGGATGTGGAGAAATTGGAACCATTTTGTACTTTTGGTGGGAATGCAAAATGGTTCAGCCAGTATGGAAAACAGTATGGAGGCTCCTCAAAAATTAAAAAGAGAAGTAAAAGATAATTTTTGCTTAAAAATATAAAGAATAGGTGTGATGATTTAGTCACTTCCACTATAATCAAGCCATTCATTCAGTTCAGTAAGTGTTTTTTAGGGCATGTTTTGTGCTAGGTACCACAACAGGCATCTTATTACACAGTGTAGAAGAAACATGAAATGTTGACTAAACCTGGGTTCAAAGCCTGGCTCTGCTTTTAATATCTACTTTATCAAGTTCCTAGAAGATTTAATAGTAGGCTATTTGACCTATGGTAGGTATTCAATAAATACTAGTTTCCCCAAATATATCATTGCATTGAATCACCATGACAACTGACAAGTGGACACTATTACCTTCATTTTATAATTATACAGCTAATAATTTGAGGGAACCAATATACAAACCACGGCCTGCCTAAAGCCTGTGCTCTTCCCACTGTAGAACACTGTCTCATTATGGTGTAATTCTGAGTATGATTCCATTCTGAATGATTTAGCCAGGTTGAGTTGCAAGTGCACCACCAATAGCTGAATGAGTTGATACAACTACTGAGAATGACCTGGACAGAATTTCTTAGTGGCATCCATTTACATGTTGGGGAACAGTTACCAAGCAATGCTTTAAATTTCATTAGTGTTTATGCCCAGCTGCCTTTTTTTTGGCAATAATTACCTGGGTTGTCCTGTTGCTTCTTGGGTCTACTTCTTTAATTATGATTTTCAATTTATTTCATTTTGTAATCTGAAGACCAGTCATACAAAGTATGACACACCACACAATGGGGTACAGATGGTTATTACCCTTCTTCTTTGAGAAAGGGAGATGAGGTTTATGAGGAAGATTGTAGGGGGTATAGTAAATGATTTTTAGGGGAATTCAATGGGCTTGAAGAACATACAATGGCTTGGGACAAAGTCTGTTGAGTTTCCAGAGCAGACAATGGTTTGTGACAAAAGTCTGTCCAGGTGTGTTAACAGACTTTAGTCTTTCTTCCTGGGATATGAGTTCGGTTAATGAAAACTCAGGGAAGTGACCAGAGGTAATTGTTTTCTTCTTTGGTGGGTCTGGACTTCAGGCAGATATGAGAGTTTCAGAAAACACTTTCATCCTGTGATTTGAGAGAGAGAGGATTGAGAGACAAGACGGGGAGAAGGGCACAGGGACCTTGAGAATTCTTCAGTTCAGCATGTCAAAGCACCTTATTTTGGGATATCAGTTTCTGAGCCCCAACAGTGTCCTTTCCCCATTTTTCTCACATTCCTTTAGCTTGTGGGAGATAAAATTATCTCATTTAAACCAAACTGGTAATTTGTCAGATTATGTGCTTTCAAATCCTCAGGCTTCTCATATATGCATTCTGTGCTTTGTCTCAACCTCTCCATCTCTTCTCCTGCTACTTTTCTTCAACCAAACTCCAAGCAAGTGAGTTCTCCTTAAACGTAATTCACCTTCACCTTTTATTTTTGCCATATAAAAGTCCATTCTATGATTTAAGACCCAGACCCCAAACCTAGAATTATGTTCTAAACCTGAAATTATCTCTCCCTGTTTTCACTTCTCCCTTGTATATTTATGGTGACACTGACTATAATTTACAGTATATTATATTTGCAAATTCTTTGAAGTTACCTTTGTAATTGCAGGGAAGTTCAAACTTTCTCTCTAAAGGCTTAAATCTGCTAGAATGAATTGGCAATAGGCTAACAAAAGAAAAGCCATAACAAATTAATTAACGTGCATAAGCACAGAAGCCGTATAAAATATGAAAACTCAAAGAAGAGCTAGATGGTTGAGAATGGAATACTCTTTTCATAGGGGAGTGGGACACCGGGGGGGGGGGGTCTACTGGCAATTTTAGAGAGGTAGTAGATGATTTTTGGCAGAAATGAATAGACCTAAGAGGCAGACATTATCTTGTAAGTGATTCTGTTTGGAATTTGAATGAGCAGAAAAGACAGAAAATATTTTGTAACAAAGTCCATCTGAGGTGTGGTTACATTTCTCAGTCTTCTTTCCTGTGATAGATAATGCAATTTCAGGCAGGAGATGGAAGGCAATTGTGTTCTCTTTGGCGGTTTCAGTGTCAGGTGGATCAGGGAATATATGAGTAAAATTGTACCCTACGCTGGGGTGGAGTGGGACCAGGAGAAACCAGAAAGTCCTTGATTCTGAGACAGCTTTAAAGGCCTTCTTATTTAGTTCAAAGTGCTCCGCATGCTAAAGTGTCATATTTTGGGCTATCATTTTCTAAGCCCTAACATAAGCTTTCACTCAAAAATAGTTTGTTCTAAATTTTGATCAATTTCAAGATATAGTATCAGCCACTATTTAGTGAAGCAATAACAAACAAAAAATTAAATGCAATGTAATATGCCATATTTAATTGTTTGTCAAAAGCATTTTACTTCAAACTGACACATACCTCAAGGTATATCCCCATGTCATAACACACTAAGGCCTCCCTGGAGACAATAAATAGTCTTCTTTTTCTGTTCTGCTCAATGGCCATGTCCTTTAAGTAGCATCTTCAGGAAGAAGAATGAAGCATAATTCTACTCAAATGATGATTCAAGCAACCAGCATTTTTGAAGGCCTTCTCTGTTTCAGACATTATACTTGTCATTTGGAGAACCTATGAACATCGTCATTTCAGTAATGCTATAATCAAAGATTAGCACGGTTAAGTGACTTGCACAGGATCTCTAAGAGGCATATAAATCAAAGTTCATCTCCAGTCAAAGTCTGCACCCTTCCCCTGTGAAGCCTTCCCTGACACTCACTCCCCCTGTTGCTGAGACGATGTGATTTCTGATAGTGCTTGTGGGAATAATTTGTATAACTGATGTATGCCCCGCCTTATTCCAGAAAGGATTAAAGACAGGGGTGAAAGACAATCATGCTTTTTGTTATAGGTTTTTGAATAGGTTTTGGTGTGTATAGTTTTAATTTAAATCCCGTGACTCTTACTTGACAGCTGTGAGAAATCTGTTTTCTCATTAAGATAAGGGAATGATACCACCTCACTCTTAGTGCTGTTGTGACAACTACAGGAAGCAACATGTAAAGCTCCTGGCACAGTAGCTGATACAAAGTAGAGATCATAAATATTAGCTCCCTCTTCTTTCTACAGTATCCTTTGATGCTGACTTGCCTCTTTTTGGGTGGTAGTCCCATTTGAAGGCAGAATAGCTTGATTGTTCCCCCACTGAAAGTTACTTTCGTGTTTAATCATTATTTTCCCCATGTGTGAACAACACTCTAATCTTTAGGAAAGGCCTTCAGTGATCACATCCTCCTTGCTACACAGAAGGGAACCATATAACCTGCTTGCGATTAAGCTTGAGTATTGATCTTTATGGGATTCACTGTTTCTTCTTACTGTCTATAAGATATAACTAATTGACACTGTTTAATAAGATTATTGAATTTGAAAAAGGATAGCAGCAACCCTGCACAATTTGCATGTGCCAATCACATCAACATCATTTATTTATTTATTTATACAACATTTATTGAGCACCCACTGTTTGCCAAGGCACCATGCCATGAACCCGTGTGATGATGAGAAATGAGCATAAGGCAGGCAAGGTTGTTGTTTTCTAGAAACTGCCAATCTTGGAGGGGAAGGGAGAAGAGAATGTAGAAGTGAGAGAAAACAGAGGGATAAAATAATGCTTGTAACTCTGAATGATATGTGCATATTAAATTATATTAAGAATTCTAACACATAGAAGAGAATGCTTTATACATCGATACTACTAAATTTTCATCTTCCATCTCAAAATTAATACTACTAATAAGGGCAAATATAACTTATTTGTTGGTAAAATATACTTATAATCTCTATAATTAATATATGGATAGTAAAATTTTTACATGAAATAGTATCATTAAAATTGAAAAAATGTTTTTCAGATCTCTCCCTTTTCTAAGCACAATGCAGACAGAGAGATTGAGACATTCACTAAATCTGGCTTTGCTAAATGATCTCAACTTTAAAAAAAGGACAGTGATTTTTCATTTAACAAAGAAAATCGTATCAACAGACACGCATATCTAAGATGAGTTATTATTTAATAATTTCTCACATATAAATTCAATTCACATTTTTCTTTCTCTTTTATTTTTGTCTTTAACTTATTAATTTAAATGGTCATGACAGTTGTTCACTGGCAGTAATAAAGGTAGTTGAATAAAAAGAACAGGAGGAAAGTGTCTTCAATAAGACCCCTTTAAAGAAGGGGTCATATATATACTTCTCAGGTGAAAAAATTTTGGAGTTAGAATACTACAGACAGTTTGGCTTAGAAATCACAACTACGGAATTAGCTGAGAGGTTTTGAAATGCATCAGAAGAATGTATTCCATGTCATGGATGATGAAGAAAATATCAGGAAAGGTTAAGTAATTAGTCAATACTAAACCAGTATGTGATAGAGACAATGACACCCACCTGTGAACAGGACTTTCAAAAGGGAAGACAGAACACAGGAAAACATATTGTGAATATGATAAACCACCAACAGGGAAAAGGAAACAAACAGACATGGTTCGAACAAGCTCTCAGAAAATGGTATGCCACACTGCTTCCTTCAAATTCTTATTTTGATGTTTAGTCTTCATCAGGAGTCTAAATTATAATTGACTTTTGCTCAGAGCACCTAATATGACACAGTTCAAATGAAGACTCTGATGCCAGTCAAAGAGGATGACAAGAAACCCTTGTTAAAAATACTCACTGACTAGTTAACAGAGTTTTTCTATACACTTTTTAATGCTGCCCTCTAGGATTCATTTTTATTTATTTCCTCCTAAGATTCCACATCTTTTATGACAGTCTTCTTATTCATGTTGCCCAGAAACAAAAGAGCCTGGGGTTTCCTGACATTGGTGCTTTTAAGATGTGCTCTATTCCCTAGTTTTGAGCAGAAGTCAAAGGAAAAGATAATATAATATATGAGTACAGGGAGACCTGAAGCTTGACAGAGAATCTCCTTCTTTCTAGAGAGAGAGAATACCCCTTTCTCATTAGGAACAAAAGCCCAGAAGCTACTAGCTGACATCAGCCCCTGAAACCCCAGGCTTCTTTGAGTCATCAGAGCACACAATAGCTCTATAGTTTCTGAAAGCAAGAAAATGTCTCATACTCAATAACTTATTTTTCTGGTCATCTTTTTGTTCTAACACACGCACAGCATGTGCTCCTATAGTTAAATGTACCAAATCAGCTATGTAACTGCATGTATGATTATAAAATCCATTAATTGCAGATCCCATGAAAAATAGATAATGGCTAGCACTAACTATATTATAGGCAGTGTACTATGGGTTTATCTCAGTTAAACCTCACAGCAATAGTATATTGAAGTGCTATTACTATAACCATTTAACAGAAGAGGAAACTGCAGTGTAGAAGCAAAAAGTCAAAAGTTTGGGTAGACACTTACCAAAAGTCTTGCAGCATTGAACCCACATTCAAAGTAGAAGAAGGTCAGATTCAAGCATGGGAGACAAGGAAACTTATAGACAGTAGGCTGAAATGCCCAATTATTACCACATACTCTCTTAAATCTATAGATCTAACTTCTTATGATCGGCTGTAAGCAGGTCTGATACTCAGCTAGTACTAACAGGTAAAGCTCTACAGATTATTAAAGTATTTAAAAACTATCCTGGAGCTGAACAAGGTGACTGGTACCTGTAGTCCCAGTTACTTAGGAGGTGGAGGTGGGAAGATTGCTGGAGCCTAGGGGTTGGAGTCCAGCCTGAGCAACATAGCAAGACCCCGCCTCTTAAAAAATTTAAAAACAAACAAAAATCAAAACACTCCCTATCCTACAGTTTGGTAAAAGTGCCCTGGCCAAGCCGCCTTCGTACCCAGAAACTCCTTGGAATAGTGACTAAAGAATTAAGTGCCCAGGTTTCCAGAACCCTGCTCTGCCTCTGACTGGTTGATGCTGGAGCCAGTAAGCCCTGCCTCCTGGGCTACCGCCACAGAGATCTTACAGGCTGACCAGAGATTGTCTCTTCTGTAGCTATCTATGGAAACTTCAGCCGCCATGGGAATTTAGCTCTGAGGGAGCCAGAGAAAGACAAAAGAACCTGGAGGTGTGGACCGGCTGGTGGGTCACAGGTGGGGTTGTCTAGCAGATGATACCGGTGATTTTAAATATCACCTCTGATTGCAAGACCAGATGAGAAATGCAAGTCCTGATAACATGAGGTATTCCTCAATTAGTAAAATAGAGTACTCAATCATGTTTATATTGGGATCCAGCAGAAAAAGACAAACTGATCTCCAAATACAAACATGAAATTTAAGGTAAAACCATAAAAACAGTTCTCAAATGGTAACAAGAATATTGTGCTATGTTAAATAGATCATAACATAAAATTATCACACATGAAAATAGACTATCATGTCAGAAACTCTGCCATTTCCAGTGAAGAGATTTAAAAAGTCCCTAAAGTTTTGGCAATTTGTCATTTTTTAGACAAATATTAATCATTCCTTAAGGGATAGGAGGATCCTTGATAGATATGTTAGGCTTAATAATAATGGTCAATTTTTTGGGTCCAGTACAGTTCTGATTGCCCGTTAGCTGGAACTCTGCTTTCTACCTGCCCCATCTGTTTAGTGAGAGGAGCTGGGCAATATGGTATGTATGCTGAGAGGAGAAGAAACGACCCAGGGTTGAAAGTAAGATATTAGCACAAACTCCCAAATTCTGGGTAGCTGATCTACAGAATAAACTTGTAACAATTTATGAATTCTTTGACTCTGAAACTCCATGGTGGCTTTCTGCCACATTTGAGCTTGCTTTATAAGGCACTTGACAATGTGTTGAAAAGAGGTTTGCCAAGTTATTTGTGTCCTTGTCTTTTTTTCTACACTACTAGCAAGGAAATTACTTAAGGGTGGGTATAGCACTGAATGGACTTGAATTTATATTAATAACTCCAAGCGACCAATTTATAAGCAGGGTTTCTGAGAAACTATATTCAAGTAAAATTGGTTATTACTTGAAAGTATTACCATGTTCAACTGGGTACCTCTTTAAATCAAACAATCTCTTTGAGATTCTTGAATAAATTATCCAATTGATAATTATTCAGATATTTCTGGATAATTTATTGGATAATTTATATTATTGAATATTATCCAATACTGAATCCAATATTCAATTATTCTTGAATAAATAAATGCAATAAATTATTATGTTTTCATACTTTTAAATTTTTTGAGATTATACAACGAACTCATAGCCTAATTACTACTGAAGGTTAAATTGCAATGGACTTTTCATTTCAAAGACTCAAACAAAGAATTCCTGGACACGGTCATAATAATTCTTGTGAACATAGTCCTGTAAAATACAAGGTATGTTAACATAGTAATTCACAGTAGAGCTCTGCAATCTTTAATGTAATAAAATGCAACCAAAAACTCATATGACTGGAAGAATATTGCTGTCTAGTGTTGAAATGGATCATTTAAAAAATTGGAACTAAGTGCTGAACAGGGAAATCCACAATAAAAATGGTAGCAGTAAAGGGAAAAAGCAGCTTTCATAAAGAATGTCAACATTGCCTTTCATATGAATGCTTTTGCTAAAATATGTTAATCAGATCATTTTGATTTACTGGTTTTGCTTAATATTTACAAAAGGCCAATCATGTAGAATTTTACGTCTTATACTAGATGCTTCACGGCTTTTTCGTATAATCCCCGACCTCCACAAAAGAGAGGAAAAAAAAAAAAACCTGATTAATGGCTGTGGCCAGGGATGTGAGTGCTATAAAAATGAGACAAGACAGTAATACACTCTTTTTGTAAAGTGCAACTAAAGCTTCAAAAGGTGGCAATGAATCTTATTTTACACATGGAAAATGTACACATGCTTGAAATGTACTCTATCTACTGCTTTAAGATTTCTAGATATTTCAAACTATTTTTTGAATTAAGGCACATCATCAGGCAGTTGTTGTTGTATTTCACCCCCATAAAAATAGTTTTCCTGAACTACTTTTGGGCATTGGTCTGAGACATAGCCACATGACACTCTGCTGTTTGTTGAGTGAAGAGTAAATATGGTGAAGAGTCAAGCAGCTTCCTAAAAATGCAAATGGGAGCAATTTTTCTCAGATTTCAGCATCATTCATTCATTCCGGAAATAGTTATTAAGTCCCTAGAAATAGCTGGGCTTCTACTGAGCAGCCAGTTTGTTTTTATCTCATGGACATTACAGATTCTGTCACTGATTGCATTTCCCTGTTTGCATAGACGGCTAGAAAGCTCAGAGCCAAATGTGACAAGGACATAAGACCTCATGGCACATATTTTATATATAAAAAACCTAATCTCAATCCCTGCTGGCTTTACTTTATTGCAATTTAACAAACATTTAGTAAACATGCAATATGAACCATGTGCCCTAATTGGATTTTTTTTTCAATTTTTTCATTTAATAAAAACAAAACTTTTATATTTTATGCACTTTTCTAAGCTAACAAATATAGACTACTAGGCTCCTAATTTTTAAGGGTACAGATTGCAGACATAAGACCACACTTCTCCAAACTAGAGAATTAACTTGCCTCAATTTCTGGCAAGAAAGATGGCTTTCTATAAATTCCAATCACATCATATGGTTTGGTGCAAAATGAACTATCTATATGCATGAAACTAATTGCTTAATAGCCCTACTAACATATGCTTTCTGGAAAAAATGTATACACACACATACAACAAATGTAATTGGTGGAATCCTTTGCTTAAAGGTCTCTGGAGTCTTAGCAGAAAGTTGTAAGTAAACCAAAAAACTTGCATACAAAATTATTCATTTATTCTACTCTTTGAGTCAAGTGTAAGACAGTACTATTCATCTTGGAAAGCAATCTGGCTATTCTTTCCTTTAAAAGCAATTTCATCTGGTGAAAAAATATGAAATGTGTTAAGTTTTTCCTGAAGGATACCAAAGGTGCATCTTCCTATGTTTTAAAAGTAATAGTATAACAGGCCCAAAAGTCTTTTTCTGAAAAATCATAATGGATGAAAGCTGACTGATCAAAAGTGATTCTTAAAAGTTGAATACAGGTAGTGTCCTACTATAGGTAAGTGATTATAAAAATATAAATGCATTCCTATAAATAGTAACATTCCAAATACTTTTAAGTACAGAAATTCTTTAAAAAATAATCTGTTGTCTTTTTGACAAAATGATGTAACAAAATTTACTGCACTAGTTTTAAAAGTCCCTGCCTAGGAAGCTCAGTCAGAAATCAAGGTTAAACATCTCAGTTATAGAATAGTTATCTCCCTCACAGTTTCATAAAGAAAGCAATCAATCTTGTATCATGGAGGTGAGACTCTCTTAATCATTTCTATACCTCAAAGGAATACCTTAAACAATATCAGAAAATTATTAAGAATTCAATAATTGTCATTGGTTGAATAAAAAAATAATGAAATGATCAAAGACTGTTAGAGTCAGAAGACAATATTCAGATATTTTCTAAGAAAAAAATGGGGCTGCAGTTGATTTAACTGCTATGCATGTTAATTTCTGGCTGAGAGAAAAACAGTGAGGACTAGACCCCAAATTTCCTGACTTCTAGGTCAATTCTTTTTAATATCATTATGTTATTTTTTCACATAAATCAAGAAAGACAGATTACCAAGCTTTTATCTGGAGATTTCTTGTGCAGTAAAAAAGAAGGGGGTAATTCACTTACAACACAAAACAAAGTGGCCTTTGGAAAAAAGAAATACCTTACTCAACAGAAGAGGACAATGCTCAGTGGAAGGCAAGAGAAGAGTAAGTATATAATGGAAATAAGGGAAAAAAAATACACCTCTTAAGATAAGGGCACCAGGACTTAGGGAAAGGGAAGGATCCAACATCGTGATGTCATGACAATGTAGATTCCAGGGAGTTGCTTAATGCAAAATGGCTCTCTGAGAATCAGAAGTTGAGCTTTTCAAGGGAGAGGTACAGTAGAGTGGTTTCTTTTTTCCCATGGGAGAAGCCACTGTGGTTACTTCAAAAGAAATAAGCTGGATCCCAAGAAAATGGAGAACCTAAGTCAAATGCCCAGAGATTCTCTGAAAAACAGAGAAAAAAAGAAAATGGGAGGGGGAGGGTTTGGAACAATATGTGGTGTTACATGTTAAGTAGGATTAGATTTCCAAACCAAAGTTGCCCAGGAGGATTACAAAATTTTAGGGCTACCTTGGCAAAATGAAAGGTGGTGAGATGTTTTTTTGGTCTTCTCAATTCTTGCTTTTTTGTACTATACTACATCTGTAGTTGGTCTACAAATAAAAGAAGGAACATTTTGAATTGGTCTATATTAGATGTTAGGTAATCAAAGGATTGGCACTCCTTTAATTAGATTGTATCCTAAAAAATGACTAACATAAAAAAGATTATTTAAAAGAATCAATTCATAAATATTTTTAAAAATAGGCTAGTTTTATATTAATCAATTAGTTATTTCTTTAGTCAAATATTTACTGCATGCCTACTATGCGTCAGGCATTGTGCTAGGTGTTGAAAATACAGTGGTGAGCATTGCCATATGCTCCCTGCTTATAGATTTCATTCTAATTGTATGTTGCAAAAGGAGGAGAAAAGTCTTCTCATTTTAGAGATTAAAAATAATAAAATTATATCTTCTGGAAGTAAGCCTGCAATTGTTTTATGTTTAAAAAATGTAATATTTATAATACACTTGGATAACGTGATGGTTGCTTTAAGAACCAAAGAAACAAACTTATTTTCCTGATTATGGAATATATTATAATTAAAGAAAAAAGCTGGAAATTACAAAAAGTATAAAGAAGAAAACTAAAATCATCTACAATCATGCCAATAATTTTCCTTTTTTTTTTTTTTTACCGTTTCTATCATTTTGGCATAACACCTATCAGTTAATTTTCCATGTGTGTATGTATACATACATATTTTACCTGACTAGGCTCATACTATATAAATATAATAGTTTCATATATGTCTGTATTGTGAGAATGTCTATGTAATTTAAAATTCTTCAAAAATTAAACTTAATGTCTGAATTCCATTGTATCCCTCTTTTTTTCCCTCCCCAAACTCTAGCCAAATCTTAAACTATCCTTCACTGAATAATCTACCCTATCTATGTTACTGGAATCTTCTTTTGTCACATTTGGTTCATAAAAATGCTAGAGTTAATCTTATGTTTATTTGCTCCATTCCACTGATCTATTTCTAACTGTAGCACCATACCATTCTAAATATTGTAGAGTTAGAAAATATTTCATGTTTAATAGATCATATTTCCCTTTTTAATATTTTAAAAATTATTCTTTGCTATTCCGAATCCTAATGATATTAGAAAATTTCTTCATGTTCCTAAAATAATCCCACTAGAATTTTGGTTGATGTGCTAAAGTTATACCCGTACATTAATTGCTATCTTTATAATATTCCCATTCAGAAGCATAATTCTTGACTTTTATTTGTTTTCTTGCATGTTGCTCAGTAGAGTTTTATAATTCCTTCCAGGTAGGGGTCTTGTGCAATTTTTATTCAAGATATTACCAGATATTTTATACTTGGGTTTATTATGTATTTGTTTTCCCTTTTTCCCACCCCCAACTCAAGATACTGATGGATGGAAAACTTAAAGTTTATATTTTGTATTCTGTCATCCTAATTCATTCTCTTTTTAGTTTAAGTAGTTTTTCAGTGGATTCACTTGGGTTTTTCCGTGTTAAAATGTGTTCAACACAAATACACATTTCTTTAAGATCAGAGTCTAAAACTGTGTTAGAAAAATTCTATTATGTCAGCCCATTCCCATCATCTCAACTTATTATGTTCTTCTGAAACAGGATGAGTAAGCCTTGAGCAATTTTAGGATGTTTGATCTCAATTACGTAGTATGTGATTATATATTTCATGAAAATGAGAATTTGTTTTCCTTTTTTCTAATGCATCCTTTATCAGTTCATTGATTGACTGACTTGTCTAGAACTTCCAGAATATTCTTAAATTATAGTGCTATTGTTAGGCACTCTTTTCTCATTCTAGATATTGGTATGGGCTGTTGTTTCTGCTATTTGCAGTACAGTGACTGTTTCCTGGGCACAGTTGAAAGGACTTCACCAAGCATAAACAAGGAATAGCAACTGTATTAATAGACTCCTAATGGTATTGGGAAGACCACAGATGGTGGTTATACAGCAGAACTTCCTTGTTATCACAGGGAGATTACCAAATGAAAGATTTCCCCTTCTTTAATAATTCTTAGGGTAAGCAACAATCCTGTGTTTCCTGATGCAATTGCTGGATTTATTGGAATGTTCAAAACAAACTTCCATGCTAGAATATGCTCAACATAAATACGTTTTCACTTAGGGCAGAAGCCTGCAACTGTATTAGGAAATGTTGTATTATTTTAGCTTGTTACATTGACTCAACTTATCATATTCTTCTGAGACAGTGTAATCTAGCCCTGAGCAATCACTGGGTATGTTTTAGCTCTAAAACAGTTTCTGAGTATCATTTAGAGCTCAATGAATTTTATTGACACTAGCATTCTTTTGTACTGAACGAATCTTTCTCTGAGATCAGGTGATACCATCCAATCAAATTTAATTTTTAAATGGGTTTTCAGTAGCCATTCAGTGACAGGACAGTTTTGTACACAGGCTGCTCCTGTTCAGCAATTATTATTATTTTTAAAACACAAGAGAGAAGATACAAGCAACCAGCACAAGGAAATAATTTATTTTCTCTTGGCTTTAACAAAGTCAATGTCCTGAGAGGGAGAGAGGTGCTAATATACGTGAGTACTTCAGTGAGAAAGATGGAAAAGTCACTTATCGTGCTCAAATAAAAAGACTGCTTCAGGGGAAAACGAAGTCTGGAAAAATCTGTTGTGTGGGTTTATAGCTCTAGTGGGTAATTCTTTCCCATGTCTGTGGGCAAATAAATACAATTTTTTCCCTACTTCCCATTATGGGAATAAAAAGGAAACATTAAGAGTTTTTTTAAAAATATACATAATCTCTGAATTTCTGTAGGTAAAGACTGTTAATATTATCTTATGCATTTCAAATGTCTAATTGTTTGATTCAGATCTTATTTTCTAAAATTCATTTGTGCAATTTGTGTTCTTTTCTGCCAAAGACTTCAATAGATTCACAAATAGAACAATATATCATCTTTAAACCATGCGTGGTAATCTTTTTAATCCCACTGTGGAATAATATATTAAAAAAGCAAATTATTTCTAAGCATTTCTAGGGTGCCACCATTGTCCATTTGACCCATGTTAAATATTCTCATTACAATTACTATAAATGATTACACAATTTCAATTTAATCCCAACTCTAGGGAAATGAAACATAACACTCTGATTTGAAAGACCTAGTCATTTCAATGTACTGTATGTTCTTAACATGGATCATAAGAGAACAGTATTTTAGTAACTCAAATCATTGCACATTCAAAACAACATATAGCTATCAAATAAATGTCTTAAACCTGATAATGCAGAAGAAATAAACATAAACCTGCATATTTTAGCTTTAAATTTATGATGGAGTCTCACATAGTTCATGTCAATATTTTTCAAAACTCGGTTTTTTTTCTTAGTAACATAACCAATTATATTAATTAATCAGCAGGAGATCATTGAGAATGAAATATAGAGCATAGCCTTTTGATAATGTAACAGAATAATTTTTGTTAATGTCAGCCATCACTTTGTACTTTTAAAATTCTGCTTTTGCATTAATTGTCAGACTCCTAAGTAGTCTTTTGGTGGAAATCTTACATTTTTAAAAAGGAGGCCTGATTTCAATTAACATTTCCTTGACAAGGTATAACAATATTGTACATCTCAATTTTTATTTATTTTCTCTTTCATTGTTGGCAATCCCCTAAGCTTGAAAACATATTTTTCTTCTCTCTGATTTTACATTTGGCAAACATCAATCGTTCTTGTCCTTAAGTGCACCACAGTTGACAGGCTGCTTTTGTTCAAGAATGTCAGCTTATACACTGCCTTAATATGCCAAAATTTATTTCTTTATTCACCAGCACGATCAATGACTATCATCCTGTCTTTAAAAATTAAGGCTTAGAAAAAAAATTTCTGATAAATTTAATTAAATCAAATCCAAATGACTTAGGTATAAATTTATTATTGAGCACTTTTACATTATTTCCCCTGTAAGAGCATGACATCTTTAAAGAAGATTAATTGGATAAATATTCTAGTTCTCTTAAAATATTATAAAGAAAATTTGCTTTCACACAGGACTTAGTTATCTAAAATACAATTTTAACACTTTTAGTTTATCTTTAAAAAATTTGGGACCATATGAAATTCTTGGAAGAAAAATTAAATGTTGAGATGTAGTCTTCATCTTCATGTCTTATTTTTAGGAACGTGTGATCCTTTTTGGGGTAAGGAGGTGGGAAATACCCAAAACTCTGAGTAAGAACTTTCAGGAGAAAAGCCTCTAGCAAAATACAGTGAAAATAGACATTGCTTTACTATAAATGTAATCAAATTCCTCACTTCTAGAGACCTTTTCCTTCTTCCCATTAAGGGATTGATATAACAAAGTTTCTTCAAATATGCAAAATTTAAAATAAGAAGGGAGGAATAAAGTCTTCCTAAAACAATAACCACATTGCAGTGTTGCCTGAAAAGTTTTCCTGTTTGTTGATCCAAAATAATAGCTGATATGTCTGGCTGTCTTTGTCTTTCTGTCTCTCAATGTGCACCTGAGTGAGTACTGGAGGAAGGAGAAAGGGATAATAACACAGATACTGAGAAACTGAGAAAAGATCAGGGAAGTTTAGGGGCTGCAAATGTAGATACAAAGTTCAGAGTAAAAGTGCTTCCCAAATTTTACTGGAAAGCGCTCATTATGTGATTCCATAAATAAAGGAAATAAAAGGCTTTAGTAACAACAAAATACATATGCCTTTTATATTACTTAGACTTTGATTTTTTTAAAAGAAACAGTGAATACATGTAGAATATTTCAAATTCCATGCCATTTCAATGAGTGCTAGTCTTTTTCATGGTTTATTATTGGTCCTGAGATTTCTATCAAAATATTATCTATGCCATTTTAATCAATGCTTCTGAAATTGTACTGAAGTATTGGAGGTGTCTGGAGTCATCAGGGTGTATTTGGTCCATTGTACTTGCCAGGGCAGTAAAAATGCAACTACTGTTCTTTTGCTCTAAATCATACAGAAGAGAGTCTATCTTGAATGGGTTATCTCTGAATAGGTCTGAGTTGCCTTGTCTTCTTGGTCCACTGAACACTACACTTTTCACTAAATAAAGCTTGCTCAGCTTATTCTTTGAGTATAATTACATAGTCTATTTTTATTAAAAAACACTTTTAAAAAGATTGATCTTATCAGAATTTAGTTTCTATTTGATTAATGGGATTATACTACTACTTTGAAAGCATATAACTAAATTCTTCATATTTCCAATTGTTTTTATGAATGTATATCATCCTACCTTGTTTATCAGCACAATAATCAACAAACATTGAGCTCTTGCTGTGTTCAAGGCTGTGTGCTAAAATAAATACTGGGAATTTAGTGGTGTCAATCATTAGTGAAGGTAATGATAAATTTATAACTAAATATAAAACCTTGAGTTTTTATGGCTTTGTAATGTTTCCACAATAACAAATTTACAATTGAAAAAAAATACTTTTGGACAATATGTCCTGATTCTTAGCTTGAAAGAAATAGTCACTACCGTTAAAGAATTTATATTGCTTTCTAAATAAAATGGCAAACAACCTGGAAGTACTCTCAGAGAGCTCCTAGCAGTGTTTGAATACATGGACATTCAATAATAGAATTGGCAGTATCTTCTAAAAATAAAAACAATGGCAATAAAAGCTTTGGAATGACTAACACTATCCTTTTTAACTAAGCCATTGCATAGGCATGACTTTGTGCTTTCACTAAGGATTTAAACAGTACAAAATTGTAGACAGTAAAAAGCGAAGTCTTCCTTCCCACTGGATTTTATTTATTTCTGCTAGTGTCAATGTGATTTTTGGAGTGATTCCAAACATTGGAGAAGACGGTGCATTAAGGATACTTCACCAGTATTAACCCTTCTTCAAATGACTCAATTCCAAACTGAGAAAATAAGATATAATTAGAGTGCGAATTATATCATTATATCCTTACGGCCACAGTTATGTTAGAGCACAATGTTAGGTAATCTATTGAGAGCAGAACCTTGTGCAAGAGGCAAATGTAGAGTTTGTAAGACTTTCCCTTCCCTCTCGGCCTCCCACAGGACAAAGGTGGATAATGGGAGAGAACTGCTGTGGCATCTTCGCTTCTGTCACTTCTGGGATCCTATCTTTAACTTACCGTCTGCTACAAATATTGTTTTTAGCTTTAAAATCCTCAAGACCAAAGTGATAGCCTGGTCAGAAATCAGGTAAGTAAACACAAAGCCTTTGAAAGAGAAATGCCATCATATAAAATAAGGTATTAACCAAAAAGTAATTAATGCTACAATTCACATATTGATATGATTAAATGGATATATGGTAACTGAGTAAGTTACTTAATTTGCCAGTTACTATAGAAATTAAAGTATTAAAATTCAGAAATCAGGGTCCCTGTGATATCATTATACAATAAATATTGGAATATTTTCATCTATCAATAATGCCATCTGCCCTATTCAATACAAATGGACTACAACCCATAAGGCTCCTTTCCTCACTGATTACTCAGATGAAATGAGGTAGCAAAACTACTCATAAAATCATCATATTGTATGACACTGTGATTAAAAAGATATGGAGAAAGGAAAACACAAGATGATACTTAATTTGAAACTGTCAAGTCAATTTAGTAAAGTTTCAACAATCCAACATTCTGATCCTAAAAAGTATCAGCATGTTAAATAATATTGTGTCAGTCCTGCACTCTCTCAGCACCTTCAAAGAAAACCGAAGAACCAAAAAATTTCTGGAAAGAGTATAATAGCTTATTATGATATGTTCTGATTACTAATTATCCCAATAGGAATATACTCAAATATCCATTTAGGCATGGGTAATTAAACTAATAATACTTTCTTTCTCTTTATAGGAAATTATAAAATGATAATTTAACTTCTGATAGCAAGTTGTTTTTTTAAAGCAAAATTAGATACATTCCTTCTACCTTATAATACAGACTATAAATTTCAACTCAGCAAAATGATCTTTCCCAAACCCATTTTCTTAGCTATAAATGTATTTTCTTAAAATAATGACATATGATGATCCTGTAGCAAATTACTATAAGCAGTATACACCTAAATAGACACTAACTAAGCTGGAAACTAAATATTACCACTAACTAGAATTCTCAAATTTTCTGTTTGGTGTGGTAATTTGCAATACATTTAGTTATAAGGTGAGTACGGTTGGTACGTCTAGAAATTACTTTTATTGTTCCATCTCTATTTAGATGACCAGCCCTTATTTTGCCTACTACTCACTGAAAATATTCTACAAACTGTTTCCTTGGTGAAACTTGTTTTAACTTGGGATCCACATCTGTGGATAAGTGAGAAGAAATACATTATGAATAAATATGTTTATTCTATATTAAAACTTAAGCTTAAATAATTTAAATTTTTATATCATTTTTATTTTTAGCTTACATTGAATACCAAATGAGACTACGGGGGAGGGGGAAATCTGTGAAATAACTCAAATTCAAATGTGTCAGCCACAGCAAAAATAAATTAAAATAAAGCACAAATCCAGGAAATATTTTCCCTATCAGTTGAAGAAAGCAACTTTCAGAATTGTAGACCCCAGGAGTCATGGGGAGAGAAAAGGCTCTCAGATATACAAGCCCGAAACCCAACTGGATTAAAAAAAATCGCAAGTGTCATAACCAAAAGCAAGAGGCAGCTATCGCTGACTGCTTGCAAACTCCACTTTGTTAGTGGGTATAGCATCTAGAAGTCTCATTCATGAAAAACAAGGTACTATCTCCAAATGAGGTTTGCCAAATCAGCAACAGGACGCATGACATCGTGTTCCAGTTTGGTCAAAAGAAATACTAACACCTCTACAAATGCGAAAGCACGTAATTTAAAGAGAAATTTCAGGTTTGAGTCACTGATTCTTAACTATTACTTTGAGAATGCCATGCGATTTTAATTGCATTTTTACAATATATGTTAATATATGGCAGTGTAAGACTTTCTCGTTCTTCCTCCTCTCTTCCCCCACACCCCTGTTATTACTTCTTTTTTTGGTAAAAATTTCTAGGCTACTTTTTGCCTGCTTTATTTCTTTTGTATCCACTTCAGAATCACTGTACTAAGTTTATTCCTTATGAGATTTGATTTTAATGAAATTGAATTCATTTTTAAAGTAAAATTATAGAAAACCGGTATCTTTAAATTGTGTCCAACCAGAAACATGGTATATCTTTCTACTATTTAAAAACATCATCCTGCCATAAAGATTTATAGCAATCCTAAAATTTCTTACAGTTTTGATGCTACTGCACATGGGTCATTTTTTTCCATTATCTTTTAAAATTGGTTACTGCTGATAGCTAGAAAGTTAAAGATTTTTTTCGTATGTCCTTTTTTATTAGCAATCTTACTAAACTCTTACTAGTTTTACTGATTGTTCATATCTCATGGGTTTACTGGGTAGATAATATCTGGAATTAATGATATATTGTCAATGTAGTTTTTAACATCAACAAAGGAGAGATTCTTATTCCTTCCAGAATATATTTTAATAATCAGCTTACTCTATTATTTATTTAAAACATCTTTTACTTTTTGATGACACAATGGTAGAAATAATGGTATGATCTAAATTCATTTCAGAAACTACTTTTGATATCTGTGGGGTAAAAGTTTCAGTCCTAAACCAGGGTACAGGTCTCATGCTAAAAAAAAAAAAAAAAATCTGTTAAATATTTTAGAAGAATGGAAAGATATGGCTCTTTGTAAATGTTCTTGGAGAAATAAAGTAAACTTACCCTAAATGAATAAAATGTGAAAAAAATTAATCGCCACCCCCTCATTCCCAGAAAGTACAGTGTGACATATGGGCAGAAATATTTCTAAACAAACTATTTTTCAACATTTTCTAAGAACTCTGAGCTGCTCTTAAAGAACTCTTAACTTATTGCTTTGAGGAATTAGGACAAAGTTAGTGATGATTATAACTTTCTATTAAGCAATTTTCTTTCTCAATTTGCATAGTCAATTACGAGGCAGAATTTAACAAACCTTATTATCCGATTTTAGTTCAAATCCTTATGAAGTGCACTGAGAAAGACTTGATACTGTCTGAAGAAAATCTTTTCATTAATTGCTCTTTTGTAGGCTAGAAATAAAATAGATATTGTAGGTACCTTTTTATGGGTCCTTAAGTTCTTCTGCCACATACCCAGAGCAGTGGCAATGAACTTGCTGTTCCTTACGTAACAGTGGGCCATAAGAGTGTGAAGTCCGACACCCTGTGTGTAGCTTCCAAGATTTTCAGGGTGTGGTTTAAGGACACAGTAGCTTCTGTTTGTATTCCACCACTCACAAGCTTCGTTGTGAAAGGTACTAGTGCAATTTTGCCAGCAGGGTGCAGGACTTTTCCAACCTGAAACAAGAAAAGGAAATTAAAGTCTGATATAAGAAAACACTTCTCTCTTCATTCAAGCTGTTTATCTGAGTTCTTACTTAACTGGAAAAATGGTGATAATAACAACACCTACTTTGGTGGGTTATTCTGGGGATTAGATGTATATAAGATATCTATTATACAGAGTGCAGGTTCAGAGCAAGGAATCAATAAATGATAGCCATCACTATTATTCCTGAATTAAGACTTTGCTCCCAATGTAACAAAGCTGACTGAGTTTTCTCATGGATTTTGATCCATGAGAGGATAAAGGTACAGCTCTGAATAATTAACCACTGTATTTGTTTTAGAAGGAGAAATTAATACAAGGATAGATAGTCATATACTATTTTGAATAGTGTATGAACAGTTGTGTACTATTTTAAGGCTAAACCTTAAAAGAATTAGATCTGAGTATATGTGATTAATACTTTTATGATATCATAATACATGTCCTTATTCACTGGACACAGATATCACTAGGTTATTATTTATCCTTGAGTAACATGTAAAATAGGACTAGGGAAAAGACTTTGCTTCAAGGCTGTGTATTCCTTAAGGGTGGCCCTGTGGTTCAGTGGGATGAAGGGCTGTGGAGTTTAGGTCACAAAAGAAGGATTTCAGATATGTGTCTTTAAAGTTGAAAATGGATTTGTACCTTATGCATCTCACAGACTAAAGACATGGAATTTCTGGCTACTAGAGACATGGATAGATCATATTTTTTTCTGCAAATTAGCATCTATAATTGGACATAAGTTATATGAGACCTTTTTACAAAGCATCTGCTACTTTTTTTTTCTGTTGAGACATTTACTAGATCTTGCTCCAAAAGAGCAAGGAGGATAATAAAGGCTAACTAACTCTTTTGATTTTCATAAAAATTCTGTGATGAAACCCTGAATTTTTTTCAGTATTGGAAAGAGTAAACATAGGAACTATTCAATGCCAAATTTAGAGTGGTGGTGAATAAAAATGTCTTTTTGTTCCCCATTCCCAGGGTGTGTAAAACCTTTAATAGAGACTTTGCTGAACTTTTACCACAACTAAAAATTCCTCAGTATTAAAGCTCAGTGAAAAAATTTTCAGTGCCTGGAAGACAAGGCAATCAAACCATGTGACAGTCCCATATGCAACTCCAAATCTGTCCTCATAACTGTCTGTAGAGCTCACAAAAGAGTCACACATGTAGCTATTGGAAGAATATCTTACACAATTTGGCACACAAGTTCTAAGATTAGCAGCTGAAGAGGGGGAGGAGGAAGATGGGAACATAATAGATTAACTGACACCCATCCACTATCTTTCTAAATTGTTTGGAATGTTAAAAATATTGTTTTGATCAATCTATATATACACCCTCAAATTTGAAAGAGAAATTCAAAGCATGTTGTGGTTCAAAGAACAAATGGTTTAAAAAAAAAAAACACTATGAAATATATGTCACTGAACAAGGGAGTCCAGCCAGCTCCCAAGTGGCATGTTAACATGATGAAAAGCAAATCCAGGATGCTGTGAATCAAAGAGGCATGGGTCTATTTTTAAAGAGGCCTGTGTCTCCCCACCCTTTTTGCCAAGTACAATTTTTTTGGAGAAACCCAGCATCCAAAATAGGTAGGCATCTAAATGTTCCAGGAGTTACCTACCCCACACTTGACTACCTCCTCCCCTTGTAAGGCCTTCGGCTCTACATACATCATCCATGTTAATTACCAGACAAACAGAAGAGCTGTTCAACTAGTTCACTTCCCCTATTCTTGAACAGATTGTTTGAGACATAATATGAATACTAATTAATGACAAAATATCTGTGAATGTTTTGAAATATGGACAAAGATAGCACTTCAAGAAAAGCGCCCAGATAGATCTTGTGCAACAAGCCCCACTGGTCATATGAAGGGTCAGGCTACCACTAAGAGATATGAGAGCAAAATTGGCAGAGTTTTTGGCTCCAATTCAGTGGGAAATTGTGGACCATTTTTTTTTTTTGAGGGGAGACTGACTTTCTTGTTAACCTTTTCCCTCTGTTAAATCGGAAGATTTTAAGATGAAAACTTTCTTCACAGACAAATGGAGAGAAAAAGGGTTAGAATTTTGCTAGACATCAACTTGAATAGATGAAGGAGTGAGACTTCAACAGGATTATGATTTTATGTTTTGAAGCAAAAGAAAGACAAGCAGGTTAGGGTGGACCCAATGCTGAGGGCCCAAGGCTGACTTAGGCTCTCTGCTGGAAGGGGCAGGAGGAAAGTCATTTGAAAGAATATGATCTCTCTTCAATTCAACTCCCCTTTTACAAATATTAATAAGTTTTCTTAGTCTTACTGAAGTGTCTTATATCCATAAAGATATAAGTAATCTAATTTTCTATTATTGAACAATAATAGAACAAATTAGGTTCAATTATGAAGACAATTGAAATAATATTCTTTATGGTAAGAGTCACTGCCAAATCTTGTTGTCTCCCTTCCTTTACTTCTAAAATTGAACATTGTACCTTCTCCTTAAAAACTTTTTAAACTTGCTTCATCTTGTCTTCATAACTTTACTCCTTTAATATGCTAGTCTTTGTATTCTCCTCTAATTTTGATATCTAATATAAATGCTTAACAGTGCTTTACAATTCATTGGACTTCAGTAATTGCAGTTTGTCCTAGCACCAAAGAAAAGAGAAAAGCTTTATTCAAAATAAAGTGATCTACAGAATAAATGCAATCCCCATCAAAGTACCATCTTCATTCTTTACAGACCTAGAAAAAATAATTCTTCTCTTTGTATGGAACCAGAAAAGACCCCGTATAGCCAAAGCAATCTTAAGTAAAAAGAACAA
>CAUYRT010080312.1:0-16395 GCA_963574885.1 Lepilemur ruficaudatus | reverse complement strand
CTCTTCTGAATTCTATTTTGTTTGTTTTTGAGACAGGCTCTCTCTCTGTCACCTAGGCTGGTGTGCAGTAGTATCATCACAACTCACTGCAACCTCAAACTCCTGGGCTCAAGAGATCCTCCTGCCTCAGCCTCCTGAGTAGCTGGGACTATAGGTGTACAACCCCACACCCTGCCAATTTTTCTATTTTTTGTGGATAGGCTGGTCTTAAACTCTTGGCCTCAAGAAATCCTCCTGCCTTGGCCTCCCAAAGTGCTAGAATTACAGGCATGAGCCACCTTGACTGACCAGCACTTCTGAGTTGTAACAATAAACAAATAATTTTTATTTCCCTAGCTTTAGGGGAAGCATGATTCTTTTTTCTAAACCGTTTCCTTTTTATTCCTACTGTGCACCATGACTTGTCTACTTAATGCACTTGTCCTTAACACAGTGCCTTACACAAAAATGTCTGTGTGGAGTCCACAGGCCTTGTTTTGAACCCCCAGCTCTATTACTGGCAATGTGACCCTGAGCAAGTATCTTCTTCTGTAAAATGAAGATAATAATAGTACCTGCCTCATACAATTGTTGTAAAGATTAAATAAGATATATGCAAAAGAGATATAGCAAGCATCCCATAAATGTTAGCTGTTATTATTTGTTGGCTAAAAGAATAAACTCTGCTAACCAGTGCTCCTTGCCATTCATTCCAAATGAGAGTCTTATAAGACATGACTACTTGTTTACTGTCTTGAATCTAAACCCCATGAGAGCAGAGACTTTGCCTTGTTCATCACTATAGACTAGCACCTAGCATATGACTGGCACAGAATAGGTATTCAATAAATACCTATTTATTAAAAAATGAATAAGTATAAGTAATACAGGTATAATATTACTGATATTCTGATTTTATAGATGAGGAAACTGAGGCTCAAATGAGTTAAATCACTTGTATAAAGTCCCATAGGGAGTTACAGAGGGATTAAGATACAGTTTTCCTGCCTAATTGTTCTCTTCTAACATATGCCCTCCTACGCCATTATCTTGTTATCCAAAAATTCAGGTGCAGTATCTAATTAGCAACTAAATAATGATTTTCAAGGGTCAAAAATGATTCTTAAATTTTAAAACCTACCGTGGTATCCACAGCCTTGACTTTCTCTGTGGGAATGTGCTTTGGGACAGGTTCTGTCTGTGACAGCATCACGCATCCTTCAGCCCCTAAGGTGATGACGACGACCTGGCAGCCCCTTTCCAGGAGCACTAATGCAGCCTTCCCCGCTTCCGCAGCGCTGCCCACCGAGAGGCCGGTTAAAATCTCAGCCTAGAACACACAAAAGTGAAAAGAAACAGTGGTGAAAATAAGTACCCTGGATATACTTCCAGATTTTTTTTTTTTTTGCTGGAAAATGTCTCCCTTCTTTTTCACAAGAACCAAAGCAATGAGAACCTTGAGGGACACTGGCACAGCAAAATAAATAAAATGCAACAATCACAATGACAACAAAAACTAGCTATAATAGACATTCTTGGGACAACTGGGGAAATCTGAATATGTCCTAGATATTAGATGACAGTATGGAATTATTGATAATCTTCTTAGGTTTGATAATGGTATTGTGGTTACTCTTAGAAGATGCATCCTTAAGTATTTAGGGGTGAGGTATCATGTCTGCCATTTACTCTTAACAAAAACAAAATGTATTGGCTTTTACTTTTCAACAAAAACAAAAAGAAACACATACAGGGAAGGGGAGAAGCAAATACAGCAAAAAGTTAATAACTGATTAGGTGGAAGGTAGAGAGTGTTCACTGTATTGATTTTTCAGCTTTTCTGCACATATGATAATTTTCATAATGAAGAGTTAGGGGGAACAAAGAGAATTCTACTTAAGAAACAAAGGAAGTTTAAGGGGAGGAAGGAAAGGGTCCCTGCCAATGATTTTGGTATAAACTGCACATGTAAATTTCAGCACCTAATTCTTCCAGGCCTCTCTTGGGCTATACTACCTTTCTCATATTACTAGTAATAGCTTTCCATGTTTGCAGACTACTCATTTCCCTTGTTTTTGCTAGAGAAGACAGACACAGAGTAGGAGAGGCATTGATATGTAGCAGAAAAAGCAATGTCCTTGCATTCGGGAGACCTCTACTACTCAGTAATTCTGTGCCTTCTCCAAATCACTTACTATCTGAAAATTAGGAGAGCTTTAACAGGATCAGTATTTCTCTCCCAGAATATAAAAATGTCTTTGACTGGAGTAGGGGTGTTGGGCTCTAGCCCTGCTTCCTTGACCCCCAGGTACCCCTCCTGCATCTCGGTTACCCTTTATTGTTCTGAGGTTGGCACTTTAAAAATCACTAGATTAGATGAATTATATGACACTTTTTTTTTTTTTTAAAGAAAACCACTCAGACTGCGTTCTCTCCCTCTCACTCCCCCATAAAGGAAGAGAAGAACGATCATCAATGGCAAGTGGCGGTTGCAGCGAAGCGACACCAAGAGCCGGCTTCATCCTCAGGAGAGAACACTGCGCCTCCTCCTCGTGGTTTTCAGTACCCTACACATTCAGAGAAACTTCTCTAGGATGGACTATAGAAATGATCCCTGAAAGTCTTTATATGATACTTTTTGATCAAACGATGTGTGACTAAATCTTGTAATACAGTAAATGTATTACAATTTAACCATATGCTATCTCTTTCTAAGAATGGTTCTAGGCCTTCTTGTGCTTGCTCTGAGGTGCCCAAATTAACCCTTTTTGTTGTCTATAAATCATCCCACAAGTGTCTAGTCATTCCAGGCTTCCATTTTCCCAGTAGGACAGGTTTCACAACCATGACTGTGTGTCCCTCTTGCCATCTTTTGCACAGACCCTTTCTGTCTGAACTGGTTATACTGTGTGGCCACTTTTTTTTTTTTTTTTCAAAAAAGCAAGTTTTGCATCGATCTTCATTACTGGGATCGCTTTCGTCTGTTGAGATCACTTATGGTCTACTTTCAGAAACACTGACTTGTGTCTTCTAAAAACGTTTTAAAAATATTCATTAAAAAAATCTTTAATGTAAGCAAATGCAACAAACATCCACGTACCTATCATCCACCTTTACTAGATCTTAACATTTTACTTTATTTGCTTCAGATATTTTTCTTGAAAGAAGTTAAATGATATTTTCCATATATATTATTTAGCAATGTGCTTTTTCTCTTAACATTACATAATTTGTGTTGATATATGTAGTTCTATTTCTTTCTTTTTTAAAAAACTATATGTAATATTCCATACTGCATATACACTAGAGTTTAAATAAAATCTATTCACTTTGCTTTTATCCATTTTCGTCTTTTACTAGCAATGAAGTACTGAACATTCTTGTCATTTATATGTAACATCTTTTTTCCTCTGGCTGTTAAAAATATTTTTGTCTTTATCCTTGATTTTATGCAGTTTGACTAAAATGTATGTAAGTACAGAATTATATTTATTTATCTTACATGGTGCTTTTGTACTCCTGACTTGAGGACCCAGGCCTTTTTTCAATTCTAGAAAACAGCTTGTAGCTTTTCCTGTGAAACTGATTCTCTCTCTTCTTCTTTCACTCTAAGTGGATATATTGGAGGCTTTCAAGCTATCCTTCTCTAAATTTTTCTTTAATATCTAAAAATATTTTTCTTTTTGTGCTGCTTTGTGAGTTGAGTTTTCTAACTTTAGATGAATTGATAAAGATTTTCTTTCAATTTACTAATTTTTCATAGCAATTTAATGTTTATTGTTCTAATAAATGATTTAAAAAAATCAATGAGTACATTCTCAAGATTTCTAATTGGTTGTATCTCATATTCATATATTGTTGCTTCAATTCTGTTTTTCTTTCATAATTTGTTCTTCTTTAATGAATGTTAATCTCATACTTATTTTAAAGCCTTTTTTGCATTGTTTTATTATTTGAATTTCATCTTGGGTGAATTCATCTTTAGACTGTTGATGTTGTTGGGTAAGTTTTATAGCATTATGTTCCTCATTTGCAGGCTCACTTTGCTCACTCTGGGTTGGAAAGTCTTCACACTTTAGCTCTCACCTGGCTCATCCTGGCCTTTCCAGTGGGCACACGAGGGCTCAGAGCCAGGTTATATTGGAGTTGCTGTTCTGCTGTTATTGGGGATATTGCCAATCCCGTCACTAAGCAGTGGTTGGCTTGGTTTACGTCCTGGTCAGAGGCAGTGTCTCTATCCTCCCATCTCCTCAGGTTGGGAGCCTCAGGCGGCAGGGGTAGCAACTTCCTCCACCTGTTATTGTTAGCAGGGGAGCTCCAGCCCAGCGTGTATGGTTTCTTACAGTGGCACTGTTCCAGTCTCCTGTGAGTGGCACACTTCTAGGGCCCAGGACCCAGAGGAGGCAAATTTCCTACCACCTCTGCCCACTTCTAGGGCTGGCGAAGCATACACTGTGAGGCTGTTCCATTTCCGGTCTAGGGAGTTATTTATCTTGTTTTTGAGCTTGTGAGTATATTTTCCTTTTCTCATTTTATATTTATTTGTCAAAGGTTTGTGTTTGGAACGGAGAGAGTATCATAAATATAAATTTACATTATTATCGTGATTATAGTTCATCCGTTAGAACATTAAGCTTTTAATGTTTTTCTGTTTTTTGTTAGGTTTTTGAGACCAATTTCCTTAAAGACCAGAGTTCATCCATTTGTTCATTCATTCATTTATTTAGTAAACATTTACTAAGAGTGTCAACTATGTATAGGTACGATGTAGCAGATGTTATTTTCCAAAGGTAACTGTATTAATATATATCATATTGTACATGTTGTTTTTACACTGTGACAATGACAATCTTTTATTGAGAGGTGGGGCACCAGGGTGGACCTTCCTGCTTCAACCAATAGAACGGGACAGAAGTGATGCTGTGTGACTTCTGAAGCTATGTCATAAAATCCCATATGGCTTCTGCCTGGTGCTCCCTCTCTCGGGATTCTGGATCTTGGAACCCTGCTACCACATTGTGACGGAGCCCAGGTCACAAGCAGAGGCTGTTTGTAAGTGTTCTGGCCAATAGACCCATTATGCCCCAAGCCAACAGCCAGCATCAACTGTCAAGCATGTCAGTGAAGAAGACTTCAGATGATTCCAGTCCTCAGCCTTTGAGTCTTCCTGCTGAGGCTCTAGGCTTTGTGGAGCAGAGTCAAGCCTTGCTGTGCCCTGTCTGAATTCCTGATGCACAGAAACCACAGATAATGATAAATAATTATTATTGTTGTAAGCCATTAAATTTTGGGGTAATTTATTGTGCAGCAATAGGTAACTATATACATAGGGATAGCCAATGGGTATAGAATAGTGAGTAAGACAGATGTCTCTGTCCTCGTGGAACTTGTAATTTAATGAAGACAGAAAAAATGAGTAATTTGGGCTGTGATAAGTGTTTGAGGAATAGAGTGCTCTTTCAGTATCTAGCAGGGAAATTTAATGCATTTTGGCAGTTGAGGGTAATCTAACCTCTTATTGTGAAATGGTCACAGTCTCCCACAATTCCTTTTTCCTAGCATGGCGGTTGCTCAAAAATATTGCATAACTTATTGTGGTTTGTTAAAATTAGTTTCCTTGTAGCAGTCTTATTTCTTGTTTCCTCTATGTTCTGAGAGATGAATTATCAAGAAAGCAGGTCAAAAAATCCTAGAAACCTTCATTCAGCACTCAAACCAAATGGAAAATGACCTATTACAGTTCATTAATTACTTTCCTTTCTGCATGTCACATTTACCAATTTGTGTACCTGTTCCCAGTTATGGGAGAGAGCTCTGATCTAATGCTGTCTGGCTTATAAAAAGAGAGAAATATTGACGTTTTCTTCCTAAAAATATTTAAGAGTGGTACGATATCAGTATGTTGATGGATATTTTGTGCAGATGTATACATTATGACAGTCAGATGGGCTGAGAGGTTGTGCCTCTAATGGTTTGGCTGCCAAGGTCTTTTCCATGGCATCAGTGGAGAACCTACATGGGTCCATCATTGCTGTTATAGAGTCTTCACTACTGGAGGTAACAAATGCTCCAGGGGTTGTATACCTAATGAGGGTTACCAAATAAAAAACAGGAAGCTTAAATTTGGACTTCAGATAAACAATAAATAATTTTACCATATAAATATGTTAGGTATATTATTCATTGTCTATCTGAAATTCAAATTTAGTTGGGCATCCCATGTTTTTATTTGTTAAACCTGGCAACTCTACTAATTAGTCCACAGAATATGGAATAATTGGAATAATTAGAAAAGAAAACAAAACACCAATAGTGTGAGGGCAGGAGGGGACTAAAATAACTGAAGCTTGCTAAGTGCCAGATTATGGGGGTGACTCAGAGAATCCTTTTTTTCCTAGGACTTACTAATTTCCTTTTCTCCACACCCCAGTAAACTGAAAAATCTGTTCTCCCTGGGCCTAAGAATTCACATGTCATCAGATTGATGTGGTTAGTTCTGCCTCTTTGCTCTATCCACTTGCATAAAAGTCCTTTGGTTTCTCACAGAATAACCAAAACGATTCATCCTTAACTTACCTCGCTTTCATTGCAACAGAACACATCAGAGAGGGTGTAGAACTGGGGATCCAGGTCAGCAATGGCAGGAGCTGGATTGAACAATGTTTTCACTACAAAGGAATAGAAAAGGGGCTCAGTGGTTATCATTTTTAACGTTGTGCATTTCCAGACATTCAGTAGGGGAAATCCCCAAGTGCAACCATTTTTTGTTCTCACTGGATAAAATATCCACTTAGTTATAGGTGTAAAAACGTCTGAAATCTCAGTCTCCATGAAAGACTCATACCAATTCCTTCTTATTTCCATTTTCTCTACTTTTCACTTTACAACATTTCAGCTTCAAGGGCAAGCATAAATATTTACAACCAAGGTGATTACAGAGTTAAGACAAGGGCACAAGAACAGTAAAGAAAAGTAAAAATGTTGTGGCAAGAAAGGACATGTGAATATGAACAGGCTGGTGAACATTTTTGCGGGTTACTTTAAGTGTTTAGCTGCAAGGCTCGTTCATAAATCCATTTTCTAGGGAAGAAAAAAAAGATGACAGAAAAGAAACAATAAAGACTTCAACAATTTCCAGTAGGGAATAGTAAGTGGGAAGCTCATGTAAATATGAACATTTTATATACCTATATATGTCTCCCAAATATATCATAATTACTCCTGCAAACATACACACTTATATAAAGGCTTACATTCTTGGCTTCTGTGAGTAATCTGGGAAAATAAAAAAAAAAAGATTGAGAAAGGAGAAGAAATTCTATCAGTGTCTGAGTGCTAGCTCAGACTAAGAGGATACAAGAGAAGGATGGAAGGGGATGGCAGGAACAGAAAAATGAGAATGTCGCAGCCATTTTTCAGAAGGAGGAAAGTGAGGCTCAGAGAAATGAGGTCGTATGTCTAAGGTCATACACTGGGATGTAGTTGAGCTGGGCCCCTACCCAAGGTCCTCTGGCTTTGAGTTCAGGATTTGGTTCCCTCTAAAAGAGTCACCCCTACAGGCCAGGACTCTGTCCATAGTAACACATGCTCCCAATCCCAATTCAGAATATTATAAAACAGCTTTTGGTGTGGAACTTTGTAAATAGATGTATATGTGTATGTATTTAAAATATTTAAAAATTACATCCCCTTTTTGTCAAAACACTTATTTACCAGAGCACTTGACTAGATTGGTTGGTCTTTATCTCAACCCAGGTCCTCTGACTTGTGTGTTAGGTAGGCCCACTTGACTGGAGATCCACAGAGTAAAATTCTCTAGCTGTAGTTCTCAGAGACTTCCAGAACAGTGGTTTACAAACTTGGTTGCACAACAGTATCACTAGGAGAGCTTGTTAAAATGCCTGATTTCTGGGCTGTACTTCAAACCCACTGAATCAGAATCTCTGGGGGGTATATGATTAGGGAATCTGAACATTCACAAGTTCTCCAGGTGGCTCTGATGGAGCTAGCTTGGCACAGATCCATTCCACATTCTTGGGGAGATGCTAATCAGCATGTGGCTAATGGAAACTGTCCACTCCTTCAGCCTGGTGAGGCCATCTAGTCTACTTCTGTACCTTCCTTCATCTCACTTAACATTTTGGCTCAGTCAGTGGGTCTTGTCCAGTTACAGGCTAACACTAGTCCCACATTTTTGTTATTTCAGAATCCAGAATGTCCACCCACAGAAATTCTATGGTATATTTTTGGCTGCTCAGACTTTTGTAAAGGGTTATTGTGCAGTTTAAATTAGAAAACGGATGTAAAAACCCAGTGTAAACTGTAAAGTGTTGTACAAATATAAAGGATTATTACTGTTATTATATTGTCCTTTACACGTAGTCCGACACCCCCGCCTGTCCACCCATTTCCTCTGCCTTCTGCTGGAGTTTGCAGCCTGGCAACAGTCTCTCTCAATTGTCTCCCACTTCTGCAAGGTCTCAGAGATGTCAATTACACATAAAGGCCCTCATTGCCTGGCACTCTAACACACCCACTTACTTTTTAGGTTTTCAGAACAATATATTGTTCCTGATTTTCATTAAGAATTAAACTGAAACACCACTGCTCACCTAGTATGATCCTCAAATCTGCATTCATCAGCATTTGAGCACAGGTTAGAGCAAGCTACCAGTATGGAACATCAGAGTACAGCCATTCTTATAAAAGTTCCATTTTTTTTCCTCAAAAGATTCCTAATCCTGCAATTCCTTTTCTAAATCTATGCTACAGAAATCTACAAGCATGCAAAGATGATATACAATGATTTTCATGCAGCTCTGTTTGTAACAGAAAAAAACAAAAAGAAATCTACAAACCTATCAAAGGGGATTGATTACAAAAAATCACACACATGTCTACTATAACACTCTGTAGCTATTAAAAAGAATGAAGTAGATTTGTGTTTTGTCAGAGAAAGATTTCTATAATTTATAAGTGAAAAAGGCAGTTTTGTATTACCCTCCCTTTTTAATAAGAACTAACAGACACAACTATATATGTATTTACATTTATATGCTTATATAGAAGAAATAAAGTCTGTGAAGTTACTCACTAAACTAATAAGTGATTAGTTATAAGAGGCTGATGGGACCACATCTGACTATAGATTAAATACTATACATCATGCAAAGACATTCTTCCTAAAACATGTAAAATATCACATCAAAAAATTGGTATACTACAAATGAAACAATATATTATCTGAGTTTTGCTTCAATATAATCAAGGTTGCAGTGGGGCCAGGGAGCCAAGAGTTGGGCACAGAGGAAACAAGAATGGCCATGTGTTGATAATTGTTGAAGCTAAATGATAGCATATATGCGCTTACCGTACTATTCTCTGTCCATATATATTTGCAATTTTACACAATAAAAACAAATTTTATTTTTTTTATTTTTTATTTTTTTAGTGACCCTTTGGCCAGGCAGATGTAAAAAACAAATTTTAAAGAAACAATTACATTGCATTTTAAGTATCAATTGCTGGAATATGAATTCTATAATTTAATTTTACCATATTGTATAAAAGTCAATTGAATCTTATTTGCCTGTACTTTACTGAGGGACGGCATTCTTACCCATAGTAAGAACAGGCTTAGAGTCTGACTAGTAACTAAACTTAGGGGAAAAGTGAAAATGCCATAAAGAAAGGACTCTTCTTGGCCAGTGCTACCACAAATAGGCATAAATACTTTACCATGATGAAGGAAACGAAGAATTAGCAGATGTAGTTAATCAAAGAAGAATGCAAATTTGTAATAGATGAGTTGGAAAAGATGATGTCATCCTGGGACCAGGCAGAACTACAGAACACACAATGTACCATGGAGTAACTTGGAGTTGCAGAGTTGACTGACAGTACTCACAGTAATTATTATTAATTACAGTGTAAGATGGACTAAACTCCTGGTTCTCTTAACTACATGTCAGTAGCTGGCACAATTATATCAATGAGCAACTGGTGAGGCCTTGTGGGGGAGTAGCTGTATAGGCTGAAATACAGGAAAATAAGGCAGAATCTCTTACTGGTGTTGCCATGGAGGGCAGGGGCTCGACATTAAGAAGGCCCTAATAACTAGCTCAGAAAACTGGGGAAGAAAATCACCCTAAGCAAAGAAACCGTGAAAAGGTTGCGATACTCAAAACACTGGCTTGGCTGTCTCTTAATCCAGAGGCTCTTTTCTGTGACTTGGGCAGCAGAAACAAAAAAAGCTTGGACTATGTGCTGGACAATGTTATTGTGAAGGTCTAGGTGGCCAGCCAAGAAGTTTTGTTTGCCAAATGGAAAAGGACTAAAGTGGCATTAAAAGACACTTTGTATCCTACCTAGAATTTAATCTTGGCAATTTTACAATCTTAATTATTTATAATTGTTCCTGTAATGTTCCCTTTGTTTTGAAATGGATATAAAGACCAAGCAGCTGTAGCCTCAGCTCTGCAGTGGGCCTACCTCACAGCATAGTGACCTAGCCAGGACAGGGACTATACCGATTTTGGTGTTGTAGGTGCTGTCTCTTTAAAACCAATGCTTTCCTTTTGGTAAAGACAGGAAGAGAGTTTTGAAACAGTATATTTAAAGATGGAGGAATCTTGTCCTTTGGATTTTAATAATTGATATATAATTTAGGTATATAATGTGTTTAATTCAATTTTCACTACTTGTAAGCAGTAAAGATAAGGGAACTGTGATAATAAACCCACAGATGACGATGATGATGATGATGATGATAACTTTACCATCTTTCTTAAAGACGGAATAATGCTGGTCAGCACACATGCAGCTTCCTGGAGCAGTGGGCAGGATGCTTAGTGCTCAACAGAGCATTCAGCTTTGCCCACTCTGCTCTGTGATTAGTCCAAACTGACATTAAAGAACTGTGAGAGCTCTCAGCCCAATTCTCTTGTTTCACAAAAGAAGACATTGAGGCCCTGAGGAAGGAAATGACTTACTTGACTGAAGTCCCCCATTTGCTGATTGCTTCTGAATTCAAAGCCATACTTCATGATTCCCAAACCAGTGCTCTCCTTTGGTTGTACCACTCTTCTTTCAGGTGAGAATGAAGATGCATCAAATGCACACACTCCCGCCCCCATGGTACAGAATCTAACTGTGTCTGGCGAGTGTCTACCAAATGGAGACCAGATGACTTGGCCAGAGAAAGTTGCCAGACTGGAGGAATTCTGGGCAAAGGAGTGTGAGAGAGAGAGAGTGTGTGTGTGTGTGTGGGTGGGTGGGTCGGTACGTACATATGTGCGTGTTTTGCATTTGTGGGGGATGGGGACATATCCCCATTCAGTGTTGCTAAAAACACTCTAGGGCCTCTTCTCTGTTTTTTGAGCAGCAAAAATGCTCAAAGCTTAGGCCCCATGCTGGGCAGTGTTAAAATTAATGGATTTTACTTTTCTAGAGATCAATGGAATACGGCATTTTTTTTCCTTTTTTCTTTCTTTCTTTCTCTCTCGCTGTTGCTCTCTTTCTTTCTTTCTTTTAAGAGACACGGTCTTGCTCTGTCATCCAGGCTGGAGTGCAGTAGCCCTATCATAGATCACTGTAACCTTGAATACCTGGGCTCAAGCAGTCCTCCTGCCTCAGTCTTCTGAGTAGCTGAGACTACAGGCGTGCGCCACCACGCTTGGCTCATTTAAATTTTTAAAATTTTTTGTAGAGACAGGGTCTTGATATTTTGCCCAGGCTGGTCTTGACACCTAGCCTCAAGTAATCCTCCCACCTAGGCCTCCCAAAGTGCTGGGATTATAGGCATGTGAGCTACCATGCCCAGCCATGGTAATTGCTTATTAAAGTGTGGTCCAAGAGACAGAAATTGGATCTTGGAGTCTAGTCTGAATTCCTGGTTCCCACAACTTACTTAAAGTGTGACGCTGGGTGAGCACTTTGCTTAACCTCTCCAAGTTTCAGTCTTCTTACCTTCAATCTGAGAGAACAATGCCTGCCATATTTTTGTCATGAGGTTTTTCTGAGGATCAGATGTGTAAGAAAGTACTTTATAAGCTGTAAATTTCACCTAAATGCAAAGTATTACTATTTGCAATATTATTATGTAAGAAAGAAAGATCATGCAGAATTAATACTTAGGCATGCTGGTTCTTAGTAAAAATGTGAAGTAGGCCAGGTGGTCTGTGGCCCACCATCACCTACCTACCCCCCTCTTCCCAATGCCCTAGGTCCTCCAGCTCCTCAACTGGAAGAGCTGCATTGCAGGTGATCGAGGAAGCATTTCTGGACTCCACCCAAATGACAGCCTGAGCATAGGCTGCCTGCCATCTGGATTACTCTGGCCTCACCTGTGAAAGGTTAGGTCCTCAACTGTGGTTGCTGTACCTTTCTCTCCTCCACAAGCTGGGTAGGTAACAAGTAACTAGATTAGGACAGAGGAAACAGTGATCTCTGAGAAGCAAGGGATAGTAGGAAAAAAGAGAAGTTACATGAGACTATGATTTGATTCATACAAGGGAAGACAGGAGCAGGAGTGGAGTGGCACAGTGTATGCACATGACTTGACAGAGATGAGTGCAGTGCAGAGAACACTTACCATAAGCATTAGACTTTACTGTGACACTTTGAGAAAATGTAACCAAATGGGTTTTGGCTTAGATTTCTTTCTGATAGCTTTGAGTGCATTAAAAATACATTAAATGTCAGTGAAAATTTGCCATGGCATGTTGTTTTGCCAAGAGGAAAATTTGTTACATCAGAACACACATTTAAAAATTTTTCACAAAATCATCTCAGTGACTTATTTTCCATTTATTGCTATGTGGAACACTGCACACTTTGAGAGAAATCACTTATAGAAACACACACTCACACACACATACTTACTGTTCTTTTTCTTCTTCTTTTTTTTTAGTTTTGTATCTTGATGAGAAAGCTTTATCTGGAAAAGCCAGTGTGGTTCTCTACTTTCTCCGTAATATAAATCACAGAACTATTGCCACAGTATCAAGAAGCCGCCAATGTCTTAGAGTTTATCTTGATTTTTTTTAAACAAATGGTGCTAGATCAGGATATTATCCCAATTTTAATTTAAAGAGAGAAGTGGATGGAAGAGAAGAAAATTGGGATTTGTTGACATGTACTACACCATGCTTGGCATCATATTTTATTTCATCCATTCTTAGAATGATTCTGTAGGGAGGGTATTTCTGTAGGCATTTTACAGAAAAGGTTTGGAAAGATCAGATAATTCTGCTAAAACCACAAAGCTAACAAGGGACAGAAATGGGATTCTAACTCAGAAGATGCTTTTCCCATTAGTCAATGATGAAAAAGAAGCAAACAGAAAGAAACTGTCCAGATTTTTAAAAAGTCTGTTATTTGCTGGGGTTGAAAGAGGGGGAGTGGAGGGGAGAACAGATGAATCAAGATTAGCCACAGGTTGATAACTGTTGAAAGTGCGTGATGGGTTCCATTGTAGAATTCTGCCTGCTTTCGTACGTTTGAAAATTTCCAAAATCAAAGGTGAAACAAAAGAGTCACTTAATGGACAATGACAACATAAAAATATTACATATAAATAATCTTTTTTTACTTATTGAAAAGATGATAAAGTTTTACAAAAAGGAGAAGAACTAATCTTCAATTCCTAGAGATATTTATTGAAATGTAACTGAGCAGTGATTAAAAATGACATGCAGCTTAACCTCTGCTTCTCAGAATGGAAAACCTTTCACTACCTAGAGTGTACTTTGGACAATAGGCTGCTTCAGAGATTCTAATCCTATTTGTATCATTTCTACTAACAAGATTGTAGATTTACATTGAGGGATATCAGAAATGCTACTCAGGTTATTTTTACCCAATCTGTAAGGTTTTCTAACAATCTCAAGAACCATAAGACAGTGAATCTCACAGATGGATGAAAGAATATTTTACTACAGAGAAAGTATTGCTTTGCTTAACTTACAAGGCTAACTCTAGTTAACACAGTGATAAAAGCTTTTATAGAAAGAATGACAAATATGTAAAAGTACCTCCATTGCTGCGGGCCATTGTCAGGGCTTCCAAAGAAGTTGCTGGAGTTATTTCTAGTTGGCAGATCATTACTTTGGCTCTGCTAATGACATTGGCTGCTTCCCTCAGGTCTTCAGTATTCAAAAGTAAATTTGCTCCCGCCACTATCACGATGATATTCTGGCCTATTAAGAAATTCCACTTATTTATATTAGAACCAAACAAACCCAAGCAATGATATTCTGCAATGTATAATCACCATGGTAAAGTCATTACACAAAATGTGTTGTAAGTATAAATTTTTAGGCTATTCAGGTTAAATTTTGTGTCCCAAATGTATCTTTTGCAACAGCTCTATAAGATCCATATTATCCTTATCATTTTGAGCAAAATCTTAAAAAATTTCCTTTATCAATATTTTTATATGCAAAGAGCATTAGTTGAGAAATGATATATATTTTTAAAATTTCTTTTTGGAAAACAGCTGGTGTATGTATATGGTAAAGATTCTGATCCTAAATGACAGATGCCGTATAGATGAGTGTAAACAGGAATAAATTTGTATAACGTGCAAAAGTAATGCTCTGTAGTATGCAAGCAATTCATGTGTGTACCCTATGGTATTCTAAAAAGGGATTCTGTCAACCAAAACGTATTTTATAATATCTAACAGATGGAAATTTGTACCAGATAACGTGACAAGAGGGATATTTGGCCTATACTATACCAGATCAAACAAAAAGAAACAGAACTAAGGAATCTGATATATTCTCATCACTTGTCCTGGACCCACTCTAGATAATCCCACCTAAATGGGGAAGGGGTGGTGGTACATTTTATCTGTCAGGTGAATTCTTAAGAGCTATCCTCTCCAACAGGGTAGTCTTGAGCATAAGCTGCACATAGCTATTGAACACTGGAAATGAGGCTAGCCTGACTTGAGATGTGCTTTAAGTGTAAAATACACAGTGGATTTCAAAGACAGTACAAGGAAGGTAAAACATCTCATGAATTTTTTAAGACATTTAAAAAATTAAAAATATTTTTAAATAAAAATTTTATTACACATTGAAATGATAATGTTTTGGATATATTGAGTTTAATAAATGTATTATCAAAATTAAATTTACCTATTCCTTTTTACTTTTTAAAATGGGGCTACTGGACAATTTAAAGTTCTGCATGTAGCTTGCATTTTACTTCTTGTTGGACAACACTGAGGACAACTAGAGGAATGAGTTGCAGCAGGCATTTTTTGTGCTTCAGGCTGCTCACACTGATCTTATATAGACATGACCTAAAATTACCTCTCAACACAGAACAAATTCCAGCCTATCATCCTATCACCGATATGTTTGTTGGCCATGAGGAAGACTTAATAAAGTAAGGACGGTTCAGCATAAACCCAGCCTCAGTCCTGGAAAAGTTTCAAAGTACCCACTTATTGAAAGACAATGTCTCTCCTTCCCTGTCTCTTTCAGTGAGCTCATTTTCTCTGTTGCAGTCAACTGCTGTTTTCATGTTGCTGACTCCCAAAATCCACATTTCTGGCCTGGCCTTGGCTGCTGAGCAACAAGCCGAACAGTATGGCTGTCTGCTGGATGATGCCATATTGGCTAGCTCATTCATGCCTCAAATTTAACTTGTGAAAACTAAACTCATTACTTTATCTTGTATACTCACTCCTTTGTTTAAAGGAGCTGATTTTCCCATCTGTTTATTTGTCTTACTTCTTCTATTACAATCTATACTCTTGAGGGCATTAGCACACACTATATACCAGGCAGTCTAACATAATAGGCACTCAATACATTAAATTATATCTTTGCATAGAAAATGCGGATTTTGTTTTATAGATAAGGAAGAAAGAGAACTTGAAGATATCTCTAGAACAACAATAAAAAAGAGATTTAAGACAAGGAATGAGCTGCTGTTGGCCACAATAATTACTTAAGGTATAGCTTGAAGTAATGAACACAGATCTTCTATTGTTAGAATGAAAACTTTTATTTACTTTAAGTGGAATATATCTTTTTATTATTGCAACTTTGGGATCACTAGAGTTAAAAATACAATATCTTCTATGAAAAATGATCTTGCAACACTGCATTATAAATAAAAGACATTATTGTGTGCAACAAGTCCTAATTTAACACAATACACACTACTGTCCAAAATGCACTAGGTTCTGTCCTAGCTGCCTCATGAAAGGCTTGGTCCTTCTGAATGTTAATTTTGATTTTAAAAATCTTATGTAGGTGTTTTTATACTTAAAACAGTTGGTGGAAATTATGAAAACTTAACTTGAAGGTAATTACTATTTTTAAAGATAAATATTTCAACTATGGCAAAGCCTCTGGCAGACTTAGTTGTATATGTAGACGTCTGAGATTTGACTGCTGT
>CAUYRT010080310.1:0-35199 GCA_963574885.1 Lepilemur ruficaudatus | reverse complement strand
TTAAGTGGTATCTCATTGTGGTTTTGATTTGCATTTCCCTGATGATTAGAGATGATGAACATTTTTTTATTTGTTTGCTGGCCATTATTCTGTCTTCTTTGGAAAAGTTTCTGTTCATCTCCTTTGCCCATTTATAAATGGGGTTGTTTGAGTTTTTCTTGTTAATTCTTGTGAGTTCTAGGTAGATTCTTGTTATCAGACCTTTGTCGGAGGTGTAGACCCCCAAAGTAATCAATGCGCAACAAAAATAAACAAATGGGATTTGATCAAATTAAAAAGCTTCTGCACAGCCAAAGAAACTATCACTAGAGCAAATAGACAGCCTAAAGAATGGGAGAAAATATTTGCTCTTTACACCTCCGACAAAGGTCTGATAAGAATCTACCTAGAACTCAAAAGAATTAACAAGAAGAAATCAATATCCTTTATATTTTAACAGCAAATTTTTTCTGAGAGGAATAATGATATCATGAAAGAAAACTATGTAAATTTTGTTTCTGAAATACAATTAGAGTTTTAAATCAATGAACTCTAGAAAAAAATGAAGTATATTTATTAACATGTTGTATATCTGTATTAGTCAGGGTTCTCTGGAATAGCAGAGGCAGCAGGATCTCTTTCTCTCCATCAAGGATTCTTTAAGAAAAATTGGTTCACCTGATCATGGACGCTGAGGAGTCCCACGATCTGCCCTCTGGGAGCTGGAGACACGAAGGCCAGGGGTGCTGCTCCAGTTCAAGCCCGAAGGCCTGCGAGCCAGTGGGGCCGACGGTGCCAGTCCCAGCCCAAGTGTGGAAGGTCCATGTCCCAGCTTAACCAGGCCGGCCGAGGAATCCCTCTTACTCAGTCGTTTTGTCTCATTCATGCCTTCCACCACGCGTGTTGGGGAGAGTAATCGGTTTTACTCAGTTTGCCAATTTAAAAATGCTAATCTCATCCAGGAACACCCTCACAGAAACTCTCAGAATAATGTTTAGCCCAATATCGGAGCACCCTGTGGCCCTGTTGACACATAAAATTAACCATCACATCATCTGAAATGTGAGTAACGGTCACAAGTGAACCTTGTACATGGACATCTTCCTGCTGTTATCAGGTTCCAAGCCCTCAGTTCTCCATGGGATGGTTTGTGTTAGGGGGTGTACAGAGCTGCACATGCATGGGGTTTCCCCCCATTTTTAAGCTGTAATGAAATTGTCAAAAAGTTTTAGATAAAATATTTTAAATATACTTTAAAAAATACCTTGTTTTTATATCAGCACAAATAAAGCAGTAGAAGTCAAAACAACATTCCAAATAACTAGCAAATTATGTTAGAATATGTTAATTTAAGCATTAAGTAGCACAGAGTAGAGTAATGTAAAAATTAGATTGGTCTACCTATCATTCCTCTAGGAAATATAGCTATACTTTGATGTAAGGATCCTATATAAAGAAAAAGACTTTTGAAATTAATCATTTAGTAAGAAAATTACTGACAATCTGTGACAAGGTAAACTTGGTAAGACACTTTAGTAATAAAATGATATATTTTTATGTAAATATTGAGATATTTGAATAGAAACATCTAATGTGAGGAATAGACTGCATCGCTGTAGAAATTGCTGGCGGTCAAATGTGGTCATAATCTTTTTAACACTACATTGAAAAAGAGACACTCTGTCATGCTTGACTCTTTAAGTGCCCCACAGTGAGCCTGAAATCTATGCTCCAGTAAAACTGCATTGGAATTAATTACACATCTTATTTATTTATCCACATGACCATCACTAAGGTTTATGAGGGGAGAAAGAAGAAAAAGAAAGAAAAACACAGTAACTTGCTCTTAAACTTCCAAAATCTCTACAGTGGAAGTTGTGTAGTTATGTGTTCCATGTGATAAAAAATCTTTAAAAAATACTAAATATTTAGTAAATAACTAAAAATACAAGTTATATTGCAATAGTCATTCCTGAATTGGTATAAGAATTAACATAATTTTTGAAACAAAATGAATGCATGCCAAAAGCATGGACCCATTACAAAAGGAGAAGTGATCTACTCTCATAGTAATCCCTTACAGGCACTGAAAATGATTTCTCTCGGCATTCTTGAAATAGTGTGAATGAAATGTGTCATATATATGTTGTACATCCTTCATCAGTGTATGTCTGCATGTGTGCACACGTATGCATGCGCACACATGCAGCCACCTTCCTGGGAGGCAGGGAGGGGTTTGGGTTCTCCCCCATCCGGTTCAGCAGAACAGTACGTCTGCACTGTGCGTGGCATTTAATGGGTTTCTGTGTGATGTATGATCAGGAAAAACCAAAATTTTAGATCTTTTCTATCCCCTCCCACCTGGGCAGATCTGAATTACTAGGCCCATGATGAATATTTTGACTTGGATAGGTCAAAAAAATTCAGTAAAATGCCCTATCTTATCATCCTCCTTTGTTGTTGCTGTGTGGTTATCACCATTTTTATTAACTGTAAAAAAATATTACTGTCTTCCCGAGCACTCTGAAAAATACCTACACCTTCAGTTCATAAGCCCAGGAACGGCCTCTACAGTGCAGAAGGAAGAGTTTTCTCTCCTCTCTCTTTTGCATCCTGTTGTCACAGCAGAAAAAGTATTGAGGTCTCTTAGTTTGTGGTAGGAAAAGTAATGTCAATGGTGAGAAGATGACATTCTGAAAAGAAAAATAAACCACACGGATATTTTCCTTGTTTAAAACTACTTCCTCTACCGAAATCTGACAATATTCTGGGCTCAGTGGGGTTGCCCATGCCGAGGGCTGCCCTCTGGCGGTGCCGCAGTGCCTTCCTGCAAGTCCACGCCCAGAGTTTGAGCTGTGTCAGGAGGACCTGGAGGTACATAGGCCACCGTCCTGAGCCTGAAGGCAGGCAAGTGACACCACTGGAACCAGGTGACTTATGGTCACCAGTATGTTACCTAATACATCTTAACATAAAATACAGTGCGCAAGACGAAAGTGTGTAAAATGTAACTGTGCTAAATTTGGAAATATTTTGAAATGAGTACCCTTTAAACCACCCCAAAAGCCTTAGACACCCACTTTGTGTAACTTCCCAGTCACAGCCACAATGTGCACATAGGTAATCTCACTCTTGAATTGTCTGATAATCCCTTACTAGCTTTTCTTTTTAAAATAATTTACCACTTACCTATGCTTCCCTTAAGAGCATATTGGATTTTTTTTCTGTCTTTGCATTCTATGATAACCTGAATCATATTCCATGTATCCTTTTGTTCCTTGCTTTTTTCATAGGAAATTACGACTGCAGGAGCCATCCATGCTCATGTAGTTCCTTCCAGTGTTCCGTGGATGGTCTGCAACGGTGTGCTTCTCGGTTCTACTTTGACAGACATTTGCTTTTTGTTTATTCCTCCTTTCTTACCATGACAAGTGTTTCTGCACATATATCTGAAGCACACATGAACAGATTCTTTCAGGGTATCTCTCTCAAGTGAACTCTGTAGGTCAAAGGTCCTCCGTGTTCAACTTTCAAAGATGCTGACAAATTGCCGTCCAGCTAGCAAGTGCCAATCAACACTCCCCTTTGCAGCCTGTGGAAGTGTCTGTTGCTCCACTTTTATTATTTGGTGTTTTCTGACTTCTAAATTTTGGCCATTACATCATATCTAATTGTACCTCATTGTGGTTTTAAATGACAATTCCCTTGATATTAAAAATTTTTTTAAGGAGGCTTTAAATATTTTGAGATCCTAATGATCCTAAAATACATTATCATCTAAATTGTTATGATTTTGACCAGTCTATAACTCACTCGAAATGGATTGTTGTATATGGTGTAGGCATCAAATATCATTGTTTTTCACAAATGGAAACCTGTTGTCCGACTACAATTATGGAAATGATTGTTCTTTTCCTATTGCCTTGTAGTGCACCTCTACCACACACCACACGTATCAGGCTCTTTAAATGATTAAAAATCATCTCAAAACTATATAACAAGGTGTTTAACATCATAATTATCATGGAAATATAAAGAAAAACTACAATTAGCTACCATAATAAGACCATAAGATGGCTAAAATGAAAAAGGCTGACAATAATAAACATTTACAAGAATGTGGAGTAACCAAAACTTCACTACTCTACTGTAGAGAATGCAATTAATCTAACCACATGGAAAACTACTTGGCAGAATCATATAAATTTCAAAATATATTGTCTTGGCTTCATTCCTATAGTTAAAAAATCTGATGTATGGATTAATTTTGGCTCACCTAATGGGGAGATAATTCTCCTATTTCTAAATTTATGCCTTTTTTTTTTTTTTGTCTTTTGGTAAAAATAAGAACCTAACTGTTGGGCCTCATTTCAGGTTGTAAGACTACTTCCTGTTTGAGGCATCAGAAATTTAAGATGGCTGACCAGAGACATCAGCTGCCAGAGCATCTCAGTAAGATGGAGAAATTTTAGATGAAAGAGAAAAAATGAAGAAACAGACAAACAGAGATCAGGTGTGATCTGAAGGAAGAGTGCCAGAATCTTCAGGAGACTCCATGGGAAGAATCATGGATCAGAACAGGAAGGAGCAAGGTATTGGCAAAGATCCACCCTCCAGGGGATTGAAGCTCAGTGGGAAGGGCAGGTGGTGTGGTTTGTTCCTCCCTTGCAACTCTGACAGTTGGCGGGTTCCTGAGCTGCTGGAAAGACTTTCTGCCCACACGAGCCCATAGGCTGCTGCCACCAGTTCGCTGGGATCTTCCTGAGGACAGAATACCAGGCTCCCAGCTTCCCTGGGGCACTTCCCACCCACACAGACCTGAGCCAGGACAGTGAGCGCCATGTTGCTTCTCTGCCCACTGTGTGCCTTTGTCCTCCCTAGGGGGCTTCAACTCCTCAGGTTCCATCTTGCTCATTCTCACACAGACATTTCCCAAATCTGGTCCAGACTGCGGGAGCCACAGGGGTCCAGTGGGTCCCAGGTGATCGGCATGACTCCAATATACTATCTGGGTGATGGGCACACTTATAACTTTGATTCAAGCAGTACAAAAGCAATCAATGTCACCAAAACATTTTCACCCTAGTAATATTCTGAAATTAAAAGAAAAAAAGCTAACAAAAGCAGAGATAGAATGATTAAATTATAATAATATGTTAAAAAAAGAAAAATGTTTACTTTCCTTTGAAAGGCAATTAGCAAACAGATGGCCTATGAAACTCTCATGTTCTTTCTTTTAGTGGAGTTGATTAACACTGTCTGATCTCTCTTCTCTCCTCTCTATTTCTATAGCCTCTAATAAAGTTTTTTTTTTCACTATTTAAAAAAATAAATTTATGTCTTTTAAATTTTACCTCAGTAATGATTTCTTCATTTAACAACTAGTGGGCTTTGGGCTGTCTCAAATTTAGAGTTGGTACATATACCATATACTTTTGATTATTGCTGAACACATATTTTGTGCATATGTGTATGCATTTCTGTTGATTTTATATCTATGGGTAAAATTTTGGGACCTAGATATGTGTATGATTGGACACAGATGTATGCATCTCTTAAGATTCTCCCAAATGCCTCTTTATGTCTATGTTTTGTAGACCTCACTAAAGCCATGTTCTTCCTATCTGTTGGACTTTTGGTCTGGAAATAAAAGTACTTTGAGTGTCATGTCTATATTTATTTAAGAAAATGAATTTGCTTCTACTATATCATTCTTTTTGTAAATTATTGGACTTCTTTTACTAATTTTCATCTTCATTTATAAATGAGACTGTCATCTAATGTCTAATTCCTTATAGTGTTCTTAGGTTTGTATATCAAAGTCATGCTGGACTCTTTAAGTTAGTTCAAAGTGCTTCCATTTTTTCTGTTCTTTAGAAAAATTGGTAAAATATTAGTGTTATTCGTTCTTAAATATCTAGTAGATTTTGTCATTGGCTTGGCATTTTCTTTGGGGAAGGTTTTAAAATAAGATTCAACTATTTTAATAAATATAAGCAACTCATATTTTCTTTTTTGTTTCAGTTTTGGTAAATTGTATCTTTCTACGAAGCTATATATTTTACCTAATTTTTAACTTACTTGTACAAATTTGCTGATAGTAATCTTATTTCATCTTATTCCTTTTTAAGCATCTGTAGTCCATTGTGTTGTTCCCTTTTTATTACTGATATTGGTCATATTATCTTCAGAAGTTTTCTTGTTCATTTTTGCCAGAGGTTTACTAATTAATCACAACTGCTTGGATCAATTATTAAAGAGGATATGGAAAAATATATTTTTAATTGTTTCAATTATTCTACATTTATTGGCTTGCATTTTTCTGTGAAGAATACATATTCCTTTATTGTTGCTTTCTGAAACAAAATGTTCCATACTCATATTATATTCTTGTCTGCCTCAAACTGAAATCTCTGAGTAGTCCTAGTTTCTTTTAAATGGAAAAATATTTACAATCTATCATCTGCTTGTTCTCATCACTAATTGACCATCATTGTTTCTAAGCATTTTTAGTAGATAACACTAATAAACATATTTAAAATTCGTGTATTCATAATGTCACCTTGAATTCAAATCTAACATGATTCTATTTTTTCTCATATTCTCCCATTCTCTATTAGTTTTCCCTTTCTCCCATAGTTAAAATCCTGGTTACAAAAAACATCAATAATTTTACTCCTTTGCTATAATCTGTAGTACATACAAAACAATTTTAGGATTATAATTCTTATAAAAATTATGACAATCCTACTATGTAAATGTCATAATTTTTTGTAGGTTTTGGGGTTTTTTTCTCTTCTTTTTCAGAATTTCCCTCCATATACTGGTGGGTTTATTTAGCCCTATCATTTCTAGAGTAAATTTAACTAGCACTAGAAAAAACTAGCACTAGAAAAAAAACTTCACAGTTTTTATATGATTAGACCATGCTGTCTTTCCAATATGGATACTTTTATTTCTTTTCCTTGTCTTATTGCACTTTGTAAGTAATCTCATGAAATATTTGATAAAATAATGAGCTGGCATTCTTGCATTGTTCCCAACCTTTGTGACTACATGTTCAATATGTTGCATTTAAGTATGATAGTAGCTATAGTTTTTTTCATGGATGCCATAACAAATTATCACAAATTTAGCAGCTTTAAAAAAATTATTATTTTGGAATTATCTAGATCAGAAGTTTAAAGCACAGGTTTCATTGGCTAAAATCAATGTGTTAGCAGAGCTGTGTTCCTATCTGTAGGCTCTAGGGGAGATGTTTTCTTGCTCATTTGTATTGTTGGCAGAATTTACAAAGTTTCCCTGATTTTAAGGGATAATATAATTAAAATTGGGCCCACCTGGATAATCCAGGATAATCTCACTACATCAAGGTCCTTGGCCTTAATACTATTTAGTTTGCAAATTCCTTCTTCCATACAAAGTAACCCTCACAGGTTTTGGGGATTAAGCCATCATGGCATGGAAATCTTTGAGGTGCTTTTATTGTGCATAATACAGTGCTCCTATCAAACTAAGAAAATTAACTCCTATCCATAGATTGTAGAAAGTTTTATAATGAATGGATGATGAGTTTTGTGAAATTTTTTTGAGATGAGCATAACGTGTTTTTCCTTTATTCTTTTAATATGAATTACACTGATTTTCAAACACTGAAAAAAAAAACCTTGCATTGCTGGGCTAAGTACCACTATTTTATGATGTGTTATTGTTGAATTGCTAATATTTTAAGATTTGTATGTCAGTGCTCATAAAACATACTGGGGTATAATTTTTTATTTTTGTAGTATCTTTGTCTGGTTTTGGTATCAGAATTATGCTGGTGTTATAAAAGGAGCTAAGAAATTCTTCCTCCTCCTCTATTTTCTGGACAAGTTTTCATAAAATATGTTATTTCTGCTTGAATTGTTTCTATGCCTCTCCACTGAAAATACCTGAGCCTGGAGTTTTCATTATACAATGACATTGATTATTCATTTAATTTCTTTAATAAATATAAGGATATTCAGAATTTCTATTTTCATTCAGTTGTTCTACTGGGCCCTTCAGTGAATATGTCTATTTTGTTGAGATTATCAAATTTACTGGTAAATGGCTGTTCATAATATCCTCTTATTATTTTAATGTTTGAGCTATATGGTAACATGCACTCTTTTATTATTAACACCAGTAAATTTTTTTACTCTTAATTAGCCTAGCTAGGAGATTATCGACTTTATTAACCTTCAAAAACATGTTGTAATTAATTTTTGTATCATTTTTCTATTTCAATAATTTCTTGTTTTTATTTAAACATTATTTTACTTCTGTTTACTTTGAAATTAATTTCTTCCTCTTTTCCTAACTTCTTAAGAAATAAATTTGTACTATTGGTTATAAACATTTCTTCCTTTCAAAATTTCAAATTTTTATGATGTTCCATCATGCAAGCTAGGAAGAAAGTATGTGCAGCTATTCATTTGTATGGAAAGAAAAAATAAGTTTCCCTCTATCTCTCATAGTTCTTACCTGGGATGGAGCCTGCAACAATAGAAAAACAAAAGAAAAATAAATACAAGTTTAATAACACATATACCTCCTATATCCATGGAAGATACTCAGGGAAATGAGGATATCTCAAAGAGGTTGCATTAAATTCAGGCTTAAATACCGTCTTCAACTGAAAGAAAGAAGGATATAGGGGAGTAGTGAAGAGAGACAACCAGGGAAAACATGGATCTCGAAATTTATTTTCAAAGAGTTATCCAAATTAATCTAATATTTAAATGAATATTCCCCTTAATGGAATATTTTCCATTTATCATTCTGGCATTCTTACATTTATGTTTCTTCCATTTTTGCTTCATTATGTACTTAGTGGTTTATTGATGCCGTTGAAAATTTAAGAATTAATATTATATTTTGTAGTCCTGCCAATTTTCTCTTCTCTTCCTCATTGGTTTCTGATTTTGCATTTATTATTTCCCTCCTTCTTTATTTTATTTTTTCTCTTTTGCTTCCATTGCTTTTTGAATTGAGCATTCTGTTCCTTTATTTCAATTCTTTCATTCGTACTCTTGTTCCTCAGGCTATTTATTTTCTTCTGAAGCTCTGGGCAAGGTGACAGGAAGGTGAAGGGCAGAACTTAGCTGGGAACAAAGGTTGTCTTTCTATGCTGATAAAGCCTCCCAGGTAATCTCTAGGAGCTACTCTCACAAGAATGGAGAAAAGTCTGTGTGGGTGTGATGACATCTCCCAGTCTCCTCTCTTTTCAAGTGGTTGATTGTTCTAGTTATTTGATGAGATTCATAGGGAGAAAATCTTAAGACAATTGCATTTCTTTTGGAAAGGAGTATTCTTAGTCAGATAAGGAAATTCCAGAGGGAGTTAAGAGGGTCAGAGAGACACTGTGTTGGGGAGGGCCAAGGTTCTGAAGCTTATTTCTGAGTCCTTTCAATTTCATCTAGTTTAAAGATATTTTCTTTAATTCTGAGATTTTTTTTTATGTGCCCCAATAAAGATTTATGTTTTTGTTCAAGTGGAAGCCTTTAATAACAGCTTTTGACAGTATACTGAGCTTTTATTTTATTTTTTTTTGTTTCTAATTTTTGTTTAATCATCTTTAAATAATATTCTTTGAGTATCATTTTTTTACTGTTGTAAATTAACAAGCTTATACAACATTTTTCTCTCTCACTCTTCTCTGATTTTGAGTTGTTATTTCCACTTAATCAAATTATATAACAGTTATATACTATTTTTTCACCCTAGACCTACTTTTATTAAATCTTGCATTTACAACTGAACTTAAACAATGCTTAATGGCAACTACTTCTTAGTCATCTCTTGGTGGATGAAGCATGTTTCTATTAGATTCTTTAGAACGTTCTTTTGAAAGCATTTTCCTGACATTAAGGAAATGCAAATTAAAAATATAATGAAACACCACTACTCATATATTAGAATTGATTTTTTTAAAACACTGAAACTACTGAGCTCTTGCAAATGAGATTGAAAAATGGTGCAGCTGCTTTGGAACAAAATTTGGCAGTTTCTTAGAAAATGAAACATACACTTATTATAAAAACCCAGCAATCCTAGTCCTAACCATTTACACAAGAGAAATGAAAAGCAATGTTGAGAGACAATAACATGCCTTGGCCATTCTTTGGCATTTAATTTCCATATAAAGTTACAATTTGTCAATTCTAATCAATTTAAATCAATCTGGAAAAAATTGATTTCTTTATATTACTAAGCCTTCATTAAGAGATGAGATTTCTGAAAAATGGTAAACTGCTTATTGCTGGAATATACATATATAATTGACATATATTTTGAGCTTTTATCCAACAAATTTGGCAAACGAGCAATGTTTCATATAGAACTTTTTTCAGTTTTCTGCATACATAGGCATGTAATCTGTAAAACCAGATTAATCAAATCAGGTATTGATTTGCCTAGAAACTGCCTTTCAAACCGTGAAGAAAAGCCTATTCCAAATGGTCTTACCCCTTGGTGGCCCCAACTTAATGTTGGATGATAATTCCAGGGCAGCTGTCTTTCCTTGTTGAGAACAATTTCTCTCTCATTAGCCTCACATGTGGATTAACATCTATACTCAGCTTGTCAGCTTTGTATACCTCCACTGGAAGCAGAAGCCAACAAGCAACATAAGAATTGTCAGAAATTTCTAGAGGAAATATGATCCCAAATTCTAGGCTTTTCTTTCTGGTTTTAATAAGGGAAACCCCCATCTATTATTTGAAGCATCAGGCACCAGAGACCCCCACCACTCATGGAAGACCCACATCAGCATAATACTAACCTGTTACTGATCCATCAACTAGTCTACTGCCTGGCATCAGCATAACACTAAATCTATTGCCTGGTACATCAACATAATACTAACCTATTACCTGACACATCAACTAACATACACCTGATACCCCACCCCTTGAACAATCCCAACTTAATAAAAAGGGGAAAAATCCAGTAGACAGTGCTCAGAACTTGGCGGTGAGGCCCCTCTGAACCTGCCGGTAAATAAACTTTGATTCTCCGACTCTCTGTGTGCCACTCAGTTTGTCCTCAGGACACCCACTGTAACACTTGCTGTAACAGTTTTCCATTTCTTTAGTATTCCAAGCAAATTTTGTAGGCTTCAATTAAATTAATATTACCTCTTACAGCAGAAATCAAACTTGTATGTTATGAGATAGAAAGCAACAAAAAAATCACAATATCCCATGTAATATTCTTGCCAAGTTCCAATATAAATCAAGTCACTAGAAACCATGAAAAATTGGAAACATTCTGCAAAATTACTAGCCTGTAATCATCACAACTGTCATGAGGAGGAACTCATTGATATACACTTGGAGTGATCAATGGCATTCTTGATCTAGAATGGCTGAATAGAAAAGGTAAGATAGAGATTATAGCTGCTAAAATCACACCATGCTGCACATCCTACAGAAATCCTTTAAGTTTATTCCTTGATGAGCCCTCTGGAAATATCTGGGTCATGCAGGAAAATTCTTTCATTTACAATCATTTGCCAAATGTGTCTTCATATAAATACATTTACAAGGCAGAAAAGGAAAAAGAAAATTATGGAATTTTTTTTTCCAGATATTCAGTCAGCAGTTTATTAGAAACAAGGAGCCATAAGGATTGCCAGCTTTTCCACTCCAGGGAGTTGCAGGCCCACAAGGAAATCAGTTGCCTCTCCCTGCAGAGCTAGGTCCCTTAGATAGGGGTCACCACAGAGGATAAGAAAATTGATAGGAAATAGAGAGAATAAAAGAATACAAAGAGACTAAGGTAAAGTTTACAGTTTTATATAAAAAGATCAGATAATCACAGCAGGGTACTCAGGAGTCTGGACATATCTCCGTGAATGTCCAGCCATATGGTTAGATTCACATAGGTTTTTATAATCACACATATCAATTGCCAGTTGTCAGGGTAACATATTTACATATCATGGAATGCAGTTGCTAGGGAAGACAGGTAATGGGTTAGGGTCAAAAGTCCTCTCAGAAGGCTTCTAACAAATTCTAATCTATCTAGGTGAACAACAGGTGCAAAGTCTTTCAAGGGCTAATTGCTAAGTTCTAAGAGGTACTTATCAATTAACAGAGGTATAACAAAAGAGGTATAGTGACTCTATATTTCTGTGATCTAGTTATTGTGGACTCAAAGGCAGACAGTCAGGAGAGAGCAGGAAGTCCATCTCTACAAAACAGGTCGTTCATAACCACAGGGGTGCATCTCTGGGCAAAGGGCACTCATTGTCTCTGGCTCCCATCCTGTAGGCCAGATATTTACCCTTTCTTGCCTTTCCAGACACAGGGAGACTCCACAGAGAGATAACTGGAAAGCCTTCCTGGAAAACATCCCTACTGGAGCTATGAGAGCTCTCCCAAGGCAGCCTCTGATAAGAGAACTAATGAATTCACATATTTCTTCAGGGAAAAACCCTGCAACCTCCTATTTCTGTCTTTAATATAGCAATACTGGGCAATGCAATAAAATAATGATCTTATGAGTCACATTCCATTAATTCCTCAATCATATATCTCAATATTCCACAAGTTTTGAACCTCAGGATCAATTATTAATAACTAAACACTGTACAACTACCCCTAAATGAAAGTCATCCACATGCAGACACAGACCTCAGGCATACTGCAGACTGATTTCTTGTTTTGTGTCAGGAAAGGATCCAGTATCTGGCTGCCTCTCCCACCATGAAAAATTTTGAAAAACACAGGAGGAAATTCCCAATATTAACTATGTCAATACAGCAACACTTACTGCTATGATACTCATTTTCACATAAATATAAAAATAAATCTAGAGCTCCTTTTTGTTCTAGGTCTAGGAAGTGTTCAAATTTATGTGAAAGTCAACAGGAAAATATAGTAACTTGTTTGCCAAGAATGTCAAGAAGATTGTTACCTAGAACATATATATGAACCAAAAGTTCCCTAAAGCATAGGAAAGAGGAGCAAACTCAATTTTCTGGTAGAAAGGGTAAATTAATAATTGAAAATTAGGCAGTTGATACTGATGATGCTGAAGAGCACAACATCATTGTGTTATTATTTTAATACCAAGACTTATTAAATCCTAAAAGAAACAAGTATTGGCCTCTATGATTCTGAAAACATTTAATTTCATCAACTTTTTCTTGAAATAGTTTTCTAAAGCTAAGGGCTACGTAGATCAATATTGAGTTATTATGCCAAGTGATCAATCAATTAATAGCCATAGTAAGTGTGGATTTCCCCTAAGTATATAAATAATCCTACCAACCAGAGATAATTAAGGGAAATATTTTATTTTGTTAGGAGACATGCACCCATGTTGAGATATTAATATAAAAAAAACTTTAGATCTATTGCCCTCTCCCATTTATGCCTTCTTTCCCTTATAACTTATTATCATGTTATTTCTTAGAAATGTCAACCCTTACAAAATCTCTCTTCTTTGAGAAATTGGATATTCACCCAACCAATCCTTGTTGCCTTGGCCAGAAGAGAACAGAGCTTTTATAGATGGAGGGGGATTTGCCACACAAAGAGGAGGGTTTCAGAAGATCTGACTTGATATCCTATGTTTCTTTAAGAAGTTCTTTTATGTTTACAGGTTCTAGATTAAAGAGAAAAGAAAAATGATTTCTGTGGTTAAAAAAAAAAGCAGAAGATGATGGTATCAGAAAAAAAATTTCCAATCTAGAATCCAAACTCATAACAAATATGTTTTCAGAATGAGAATGGAAGAAGACATTTTCAGACAAACAAAATGTAAGAAGTTTGTGACCCACAGACCTAGTCTAAAAGAAACAAACAGTAAGAGGTGTTTTCTGGTAGATGAAAGATGCTTCTAGATGGAAAGTTCTAGATATAGGAAGGAACAAAAAGCAACCAAATACATAAATATTTGTTGTGCTATTTGACTTGAATGTGAACCTCTGACCTCCGGTTTCAGTGCTCTTACCAGGATTTTTCTTGGCAGCTTGTCCCCAAATACTCAAGAACACAATAGCATGTCACTTGTTTCTTCTGTGTGAGAAAATCCTCATTTAGTTTTTCTCTGAGGCTTGAGAACTGTCACAACCTGTGTTTCATTAAGACCTGGTGATATTCTATGAATATTATCCGCACAGGCAATAATAGAGGTTTCTTCAACACAAGTTATTCCTCTCCAAGGCTGCTACTGTGAGGTCAGATATAATTGATTTTCCTATTTTTCAGGATATTGTTGTAACACCCCAAATAATTTGAGGATTTTCCAAGCCTATCTGTAGTATTTGATGCACAGTTAGTATTGGAAAATATAGGAACTCAATTTCTAGCCAGCTGGCAGCTGGGCAAAATCTTCTGTCAGAGCACTGTCTAATTAATAGCAATGTATATTTTTAATACGTATCAACTCTATTTCATGTCACATACTGATTTGCTGCCAGTGGACACTAACACATTCTGCAATTAGACAGAAAGCTTCCATTTCAAATGTGCAGACTATGTCAGAAATATGCTAATTTCTACTTCTTTCTTCCAGATGGACTTTTTTCCCATCAAATATATGACTAAATTGTGTCAAAGTTAAGTTATCCTCTATGTAAAAGTAGAAAAAATTATAAGACTTTAAAGTGAAATTTGCCATTTTAAAAAATAATGCTTTTGTTATTTGGGCTGATCCCAGTACTTAAGCATTTTACCGTGCACCTCAGGGGTAGGTGAGAAATAATAAGAAAAAGAAAATGCTCCTATTGAATATGATTTTAATTTTATTCCTCCATGGCATTTTTTCCCCGTTTAACAGAAAGACTGAGGTGATTACCATCTATGCCTTAGACGCAAAGCCATAAACTTACTAACATCACCTAAATTGACCTATGTGCTTATGTTAGCTGCTCATCAAAAAAATAATGACTTCTCAAAGCAAAAATGGTGAACTGGTATGAATTGATAATTTTCTCCTTGTAGTTCATAACTTCATTTATCATCAGAGAAAACTATAATGTTTAAAGTGTGGTCAATTTCCCTGCCATATCTACACCAAAGAATTTGTTCTTGTCAATGCACAGCAGTTAAACTCTGTTTTCCCACCTCATATAGAGAAGTCTTTTCTGTCGAACATGTGTTTAGGTGCTTTAAAAATAATAATACTCTTTATCCCACACAGAAGCTTCCATTTCCACTAGAGTGATCATAGAAAAATACACTGAAGGGAAATAAAGTTAGATAATTTTTCTTACAAAGGAGAATCTACATACTGTCATATTTGAAAACTAAGTAAATATATATATATATTTATAAAATATATGCATTTTCAGAGTTAACACCAACCATGTGAAGTACATAGCATCATCCCTTAGGACCTCCAAACCATGTTTTCCTATGTCTAGAATGATCTTGACTCTTCATGTGTGTTTAATCAGCATTGTCTAATAATTGCAAAATTGACATTACTGTATGCTCAGGCTTTATAATTCTTTAGAATGCTTTAGTTCACAAGAGCCTATGTAAGTCTATATTTTTTCTAATTGCCATCATAGAACACTCTGCATTCTAGTATGAGTTCTTGATATACACAGTATAATGCAGATGTGTGTGTATATGCAATATATACTTCTCAAAACCATTATTTCAGACATGAAACTAATATCCATAGAGGGTTAGAAGGATGATTGAATGAACCATAATCTATATATTCTCCTTTCCTGTCTATATGCTATATATTATTTAAAAATCAAGAAAGATAAATGTTTATATGGATTTTTTTGTTTTGTTTTGTTTTGTTTGTTTCTTTGGTTTTGTAAGGTTATTGGTTCTTTGATATGGTATTTTACTGAATTTGGGTTTGGCACTATGCCCCCAACTTCTGTAGAGGAACATGTTAGAAATATATATCCATATAAAACCCATATTCGTCTAGGGGATGCTGTTTTGGGTGTTGCCTACTATGTCTCAATTTGCCTCTTTTATGAGGACTTAAGGGAATAATTTCTCTTCAAATTTCTGTGCTCGTTTCCCAAGAAAATGGTTTGTTCTTCTCTTGAGAACATATTTTATTTGCTCTTCCATCTGTAACAATTATATAAAGCCTTAAGATATTCTTTACCTTAATGCCCTTTACCATGAATTTCAAATTTTTAGCCTCATAGCATACTGCAGTTATTTCTGTAAGTTACACCATATCTATTTTTTTTGTTGTTCAAAATTTTGTCATATAGATGAAAAAACATAATACACTATCATTATGTTGTTGGGATTTAAAAAAAAAAGAAAAGCCTTGGAGAGGTTACTGAATACACTCTGCTAGTGGGGCTGCCATAATTTAAACTCAATTTAGATTCTAAAAAGTTGTCTCTGTTTCCACGCCTGCCTAGGAAGCTGGAAAGAAAGGGGCTGTGATGCCAGCAGCAACAGCAACAGCAACAATAAAGCCGGCTAACCCGCAACTCGTAACATATTCTGAAGCTAGCAGAGAGCGGGGGTTACGAGGCAGTCAGGTAGCCTAGTATCCAAGGAGAGGAAGGACGGCAGAGTGACAAGCCTGAGGCACAGAGCAGGAGCAAAGAGTGGCTACCACATATGTGGGTGAAGAGAGAGCAGCTAAAATTTTAATGAGTTGCTGAAGACTGTTTACTAGCATGACAGTTAAGAAACTCCAGAAAGCGAGAACGAAGGGAGCTCACCCTAACTCGAAAGCTCCTTCCATTGTTTCACAGGGTGCTCACAAGAAAAAGAGGGGGCAAGCCTGGGGTCCAGAGAATGTCCCCTGTAAGAATTAGTCACCCCTGTAGGAAAAGCATGAAGCCATTCCCCTTCCTGCTCCCTTCTCTCTACAGAGCAAACGAAGCATGGAGAGGAGAAGAGGCAGCCTGTCATCATGTCTAGGACCCCAATAAAGATCTGCTGTCCATGGGTGATGGTAAAGAAAAAATCACTGCACCCCTAGGGAAGGAATAGGAAATACTTCCGTGACCCTGCACCTGCACCTATGCCACTGGAGGCTTATGCCAGTAAGAAAGTAGCAGGAAACTCTCTTCCACAAAAGACTGGCCCAAAACACCTGGCAATACTTGTTCACCACTAGAAAGAGGGGAAGAAAAGATGAGGAAGCCTTACCTTCAAGGAGCAGGCACACAGGTTTTTGCTTCCTTGAAACGGTGCCTTTGCTGAATCTATGGGTGGGCTGGGACATCCAAGGATCGCCCTGCCCTCCTCTGAATGGCTATAAAGCAATGATTAAGAAGCACCAACAGACTTCAGTTTTCCTGTCTGACATGTAAAGAATTTGGAAATTATCACTGTCATCCTCACAATAAGAAACAAAAAAGGTTGAACAAACTGAAAATCAACTCTTCTTGTATCCATCAGAGAACTGAGGTCACAGGACAAATAACAGCCCTGGATGCTAGAGAAACAGGTGGACAGAGCGAGGCACACTTAACCAGGAACAGAAGCTCATGGGCAGAAACCGACTGCAAGAACCTGTCGGAACACTTAAACTGTAATTAATGAATTTCTGGAGGCTCAGTGTGGAGGGGCTTGAGAATGATAAGGTCTGTGTGAACAATCAAGAAGTACACCAGTAGCTGAATGAACAAACTGGTATATCCATACCAGGAAATAGTATCAGCAATAAAAAGATATAAGCTATTAAGCTATGAAAAGTCATATAAGAATCTTATAAGCATATGGCTAAGCAAAGAAGCAAATAAGAAATGTCTACATGCTATATGGCTCCAAATGCATGACATTCTAGAAAAGACAAAACTATAGAGACAGTAAAAAGTGTCAGCAGTTGCCAAGGGTTTGGGGAGAAAGGAGGCAGGATGACCAGGAGGAGCACCAGCGACCTGTCAGGCCATGCAGCTAGCAGTACGCTGTGATGACGGGCACATGGCATGACGCATCTGCCCAAACCCGCAGATGCACCGCACACAGTGAACTATTAATGTCTCAGTGTTCATCCATCGATTGTAACAAATGTACCACACCGATGCCAGTAGAAAAGAAACTGTGTGTATTTGTAGAATGTGTACATGCACATGCATTGGGGTATATGGAAACCATGCTTTCTGTTCAATTTTTTGTCTACCTAAAACTGTTCTAAAAAATAAAGTTTACTTATTCAAAAAATGAGAAGTACCAACAGTCTGCTGCTGGCATCAGGGCAAGAGAGTGGATCCCCCTTGTTCGTCACAGGCTTATAAGGAAAGACAGAAGCTGAGGGTGGAACATGAACACTGGGGGAACCTCTCTCATCCCCAGCCCTCAGACTGAGCACAAAGTCTGTTAGAAATACGGGAGGCTGTAGCGGAAGAAAGATAAACCATAGCAACAACAGATCCTAAACCCGTCTTGAAAACTGACGAGACACACACACATAGACTCACACAAAAGCACACACTTAACTACTGTTTTGACAGAAGAAATGTATCCCTGTTTCCAAGTGAGAATGCTAGGTGCATTGTCTCTTGTACACATGATGCCTGGCATTTGGAGTCAACTATTGTGAGACACACACACATGCGCGTGCGCGCACGCACACACACATAAGCAAAAACATCCCATTGTCAAGAGACAAAGTAATAAAAACAACCAGAGTCAGAGGGCACTCAGAAAAAATAATTTTTAAATCTAATTAAATCTAATTTTTAAATCTAATTTGCCAAAATATCTAGTGGAAACTTTGGAAAAACATGCATAAAAGTGGCTAATTTAAAGAGATAAGTACAAACTATAAAAATAATCTAATGGTAATGCTAGAAATAAAATAGTGCCGGAGTTTAAGGCTTTCTTTCATGAGGTTATTAGTAGACTCAGAATATCTGAGGGGAAAAAAAAGTGAATTTGAAAATAGAAATTACCAAAACTGAAACACAAAAAGAAAAATGAGGATTTTGTTCTAAAGGAGAATTTAATAGTGATAGACAACACAAAATGGGCTACCATAGGTGGAATTCCAGAGATAAAGGAGAGAGAGTCACAGAAGAAAGAATGTTCACGAATTTTAAAAAATAATGAAATATTAAATCACAGATCAGAGAATCCCAAGAGAGGAGAAAAGCCTATATGTGTAGTATTGTAAGAGCTGCAACACAAAGGTAAAGGGAAATGTTTGAAGACAGCTAGAGAAAGAAGATGCATTATATACAGCAGAACAAAGATAAGGAATACAATATGCCTCTGGTCATAAACTATGTAATGTAGTATATCAACCTTTTTACAGTACCGAAAACAAAATCTGAATACCTGCACTTCTATATTCAGTGAAAATGTCTTTAAAAAAATGATAGTAGAATAATATTGGCTCTATCCCTAACAACAACAAAAAAACTGAAAGTATTTATTTCTTGGGGACCTAAATTAAAAGCGGTATTAAAGGAAATTCTTTGGTCAGAAGGAACAAGATAGCAGACATAAACTTAGATTTAAACACAGAGATGAATAGCTTCAGAAATGGTGAATACAAATATAATTTGAAAATGCACATTTCTTATTTTTCACCTATTTAAGAAATAACTAGGTTTCATCATTAATAAAAGTACTTAAAATGTTTTGAGTAGTTTATAAAACATATTTTCACATGTATGACAACACTACCACAATGTTTGGGAGGGAGTAATTGGAGGAGCATTGTTATAAAGTTCTTACATTAGATGTTAATTAGTATAATATTTTTGAAATTACGTGGAGATAAACTAAAGACTTATAAACCCTAAGGTAACACTAAAAAAATTTAAAAAGAGAAGATTAGTGGCTAATAAGACATAGTGGAGAAAAAAATTAAATTATAAAATATTCAATTAATTTAAAAGCAGAGAGAAAAAGAGAAAATACAGAATAGATATAAACAAAACAAAACAAAGGACCAGAAAGCTGTAGATTTAAATACAAACTCATTAAAAATTACCTTAAAGATACTTAAAAACAAGTGCTGTGAGAAAATCCATGAAATGACAGATGTTTACACTGAGTAAAAAAGCAAGATCAAGCTATATACAGCTACAAGAAACCTTATTTATATAGCAAAAGTCTTAAAAGATACACCATGAATAAAGGTACAGTGTGCTAAAACTAACCAATAGAAAGCTGACGTGGCTGGATTTCAGAACACTGAGTGCACTAAGATTTAGAAAAAGGAGAAATATATTAATACATCATTATAAAGGGACTAACTGATCAGGGAGACCTACCAATACTAAACGTGTGTCACATAACAACAGAATTTCAAAATATATGAAGCAAAAAGTTGCAGAACTTTTTATATGTTTGCTGGCCATTATTCTGTCTTCTTTGGAAAAGTTTTTGTTCATCTCTGTTGCCCATTTATTGATGGGGTTGTTTGATTTTTTCTTGTTAGTTCTTTTGAGTTCTAGGTAGATTCTTGTTATCAGACCTTTATCGGAAGTGTAGAAAGCAAATATTTTCTCCCATTCTGTAGGTTGTCTATTTGCTCTAGTGACAGTTTCTTTGGCTGTGCAGAAGATTTTAATTTGATCAGATCCCATTTGTTTATTTTTGTTGCTGCAGTAATTGCTTTGGGGGTCTTCTTCAAGAATTCTTTGCCTAGGCCAATGTCATCTCTAATCATTAGAGAAACACAAATTAAAACCACAATGAGATACCATCTAACCCCAGTGAGATTGGCCGCTATCAAAAAATTCCAAAACAAATGCTGGTGAGATTGTGGAGAGACAGGAACACTCTTACACTGCTGGTGGGACTGCAAATTGGTGCAACCTCTGTGGAAAAGAATTTGGAGATTCCTCAAAGAGCTAAAAATAGAATTACCATTCGATCCAGCAATAGCCTTATTAGGCATCTACCCAAAAGAGCATAAGACATTCTATAGTAAAGACATCTGCACCCGAATGTTTATGGCAACACAACTCACTATTGCTAGGTCATGGAAACAACCCAAGTGCCCATCAATTCATGAGTGGATTATTAAAATTTGGTATATGTTTACAATGGAATATTACTCAATTTTAAGAAACAACAGTGAGCTAGCACTGCTTCTATTATCCTGGATTGAGCTTGAGCCCATTATTCAAGTGAGGTGACACAAGACCGGAAGAATAGGCTTCACATATATTCACCATCAAATTGGTACTGACTGATTAACACTACTGTGCTCAAATGGTGGTGGTGTTCACCAGGGATTTTGGGTTTGGGGGGGATAGATCCACATCTGAGGGATGCGGTGAGCATTGTGGAGGGGAGGGACATGCTTGAAATGAAGTTGAGGATGGGAATTAGGGGTCTCAATAGGGGGAAGGAAATCTTCTAAAACTGATTTATGTGAATAGCTGTACAACTTGGTAAATTTACTAATAATCATTTAAATGTACACTTAAAATGAATTAATTGCATGGTGTGTAAATTATACTTCAATAAAGTTGCCTTCGAAAAAAAGTTACGGAACTGAAAAAAATCCATATTTTTTTTAATTTCAAAATATTATGGGGATACAAACATTTTGCTTATATACAATGCCTTTGCCTCACTGAAGCAAGGGCTGCAATCTTGTCCTTGCCCCACAGAGTGTGCACAGCATTCATTAGTTTTGAGTTCACTCCCATCACCGCCTTCCCACCTAACCAGCACCCAATGAATATTACTTCCATGTGTGCACCTTAGTGTTGATTAGTTGGCACCAATTTGATGGCAAGTACATGTGGTGCTTGTTTTTGCATTCTTGTGATACCTCACTTTGAAGGATGGGATCCAGATCTATCCAGGATAATATAAGAGGTGCTAGTTCAGCATTGTTTTTTGTAGTTGAGTAGTACTCCATGGTATACATATACCACATTTTATTAATCCAATCATGTATTGATGGGCACTTGGGAGGTTTCCACGTCTTTGCAATTGTGAATTGTGCTACCATAAGCATTTGAGTGCAGATGTCTTTGTTATAGAATGTCTTTTTTTTCCTCTCAGTAGATGCCTAGTAGTGGGATTGCTGGATCAAATGGTATTTCTATCTTTTACTCTTTGAGATATATCCAAGTTACTTTCCACAGGAGTTGTGTTTGCAGACCCACAAGCAGTGTATAAGTGTTCCTATCTCTCCACATCCACACTAGCATCTGTTGTTTTGGGACTTTTTGATAAAGGTCATTGCACTGGAGTTAGGTGATATTTCATTGTGGTTTTGATTTGCATTTACCTAATGATTAAAGATGTTGGGAACTTTCTCATATGCTTGCTGGCCAGGATTCTGTCTTCTTTTGAAAAGTTTCTGTTCATATCCTTTTCCCACTTTACGATTGGGTTGTTTGATTTTTTGTTGTTAATTTTCTTAAGATCTATATAGATTCTTATTATCAGCCCTTTATCAGATGTATAGCATGCAAATATTTTCTCTCATTGTGTAGGTTGTCTATTTGCTCTAATGATAGTTTCCTTGGCTGTGCAGAAGCTTTTTAATGTGATCAAGTCCCATTTATTTATTTTTGTTGCTGCTGTGATTGCTTTGGGGTCTTCTTCATAAACTCTTTTCCTAGGACAATGTCTATAAGAGTTTTCCCAATATTTTCTTCTAGAATTCTTAAGGTTTCACACCTTGGGCTTAAGTCTGTTATCCATCGTAAGTTGATATTTGTGAGAGGTGAGAGTGGGAATTTAGTTTCAGTCTTCTGCACGTGGTCCAGTTTCCCCAGCACCATTTATCGAATAGGGATTCTTTTCTCCAATGTATATTTTGTCTGCTTTGTCAAAGATTAGATGACAATATGAGGATGGTTTTATATCTGGGTTCTCAGTCCTATTCCAAAAGTCTATGTTAAGTTTGTTCCAGGTGGGAACTTGAAAAGTATGTATAGGACAGAATGTGTTTAATGAAAAACTTAGGCTTGTAAAGCAATAGCTGCAGGAATCTGGGGAGTCCCCAGACTTTGTAGATCTAACAGACAGCTGCAGCCAGCATTCCATCCCCTTCCCTCCCTGATAGAGACCAAGGCTACTCCTCCCTAGCTCTCATGATAAGGACAACACCAGAGCAGAAGGATAGACGTTACTGGGGCAAAAGAGTCGTAGGAGTTGGTTGTTTAAAGAAGAATTTACTACAAGCGGCTGTTCTGCCCACTGTCCTCTGCCATAGGCGAACTGCACATAGCAGGAAGCAATTCTTCACCTGCCAGTTTGGCGCAGAAACAAAGAACTGAACAGGGCTGGTGGGAGGGTGTCGGCTATCCCCATTTATAAAAACTCTCACTAAACCCCCTTTCTTGCTGACTCTCTTTTCGGACTCAGCCCACTCGTACCCAGGCAAATAAACCAGCCTGTTGCTCCCACATAGCTGTGTGTGAAATGTGTCCTTTGGGTCATTCACCTTTTCAGTCTATGTCTCTGTTCTTGTGCCTACACCATGCTGTTTTGGTAATTATAGCCTTGTAGTAATGCTTGAAGTATGGAAGACTTCCATTTTGTCTTTTGTTTCTTACTTGTCTTATTACTATGTGTCCAAGGGTAGTTTTCTCTGTAGTTATCTTATTTCATGTGCAGAGATTCTTTGTTTCGTAGGTAGATATTTTCCAATATTTTTGTAAAATTTTCAGTTATTTCTATGTTAAATATTATTTCTGCTCCATTCTTTCTCCTTTACATCTGAGTCTCCAATTAAGTTTAATTAAGAAATTTCTTATAAATTCCACATAGCTCTAATTGTCTTTTTTGTATGTTTTATTCTGAGTACCTCACGTCAGTTTGAACACTTTCTGTTGAATCTTCATTTCACTTTACAACACCTGCCTTTTAGGGTATATGGTGTTCTAAGATTGTCTAATGATTTTTTTAATTTCAAATATTCTATCAATCTTAGATACCCTTTTGATCTTTTTGAATAGATTTCCAAGTTACCTGCAAAGTTATCCATTTTGCCTATTTTCCACAGCATTTTCCCTATTTTCTTGACTCTATTAATCATAGTTTTTAATAAAAATTTTTGCACAGTTAATATCGATTTTGGGAAAACCTATGGAAATTGTTTTGTGGACTTTTTTGTGTTATTGGTAATGAAGTATTACCATTGGTGTTTATAATAATTTTTGACTAAATGTCAGACAAAACATGTAAAATAGAGATCACCCTGATGAAATCATTTTTTTCTCTATTAAGGGTTTACTCTTCCTTCCCTGGTGAGAAAGAACTGTCCCTTAATATTGTATCTGAATATGGTGAGACTGGCTAAATCGGGGCAGGGTTGCAGCCCTCATTAGCCCAGTCTGCCCTGGCCCTGTGGGTAATTTAGCTAAGAGCCTTTCATATTCCGTACTCCTTTGCTCTCTCCTGTCGTGGCTTGATCACTATTTTTAGTCTCATAAGATCTCCAAAGATCTCTGATCTTCTTTACACTAGCTTCCCCTTTAGGTTGTGAATCGAAGACTCCAGCATCTACAATATTCAGCAAACACCCTGGCACTGGAGTGGACTGGCCAATAGTTTTCAGTCTCTGCTGGTTTAACTTCCCTCTTTTCCCCATCACTGGTCTCATCCCTTACAGTCCTGCTCTGGCCTAACACTGACAAATGCCCACATGCGAGATGGGCTGTCCAAAGACCACTCACATTCAGAGGTGCTTGACTCTCTCGGTTCTGCAGCCCTGGACTCTCATTGCTCTAGCGACTCTCCACTGACCTCATACACATCATTTCTCTTTTTAACGTGCTCTACTAATCAGGTTAAGTACAATTATTTTCTGCTAATAGCTGGCCAACCTAATATGAAGGTAAAGTTAATGTTTTAAATTTAAATGTTTATTTATTTAAATAAATTTTATTTTTTATCTATGTCAAATATATCAGGCTGTATGGTAGGAATTCTTTTCGTTCCCAAAGAGTTAGCTGATTTACCTTTCCAATATCATTTACTAAATAAACAATTATTTCCCTATTGACTGAAGCATATTCGTTTTTTAATTAAAATTAAACATAAGTTGCAGTCGTTTCTATCAATATATACTGTGTCAGAGTCACAGTTTAAATTAAACTGTAACATTAATACATTTTTTAAAATTTTATGGGCAAATTCCCATCATTACTTTTTTTTTTTTATCATTTTCTTGGGTACCCCCCCACAGGTATTATTTTGGATTAATGTTCAGATTAATCATTAATTAATTTTTTGAATATAAGAAGAAAGGAACATTGTAGTTTTAAATGAGACAATAAAATTTAAACTATTTTGTAATGAATTGGTATCTTGCAATCTTAAAGCCTCTTAGTAAAGGAATTGTACATACTTCTCTATAAATCTTTATAATTTTCTTAATGCAGTTCCTATGTATTTCTTCATATGTTTATGAACTGATATTCTATAACATGTTGTGAGATGATTCCTTAATAATTTACAATGACTTATATTTAAAAGTTTCTTTATTAATTCTGTCATTAGATCTTATTAAACTCTTGCATTCAAATAAATACATTTTTCATTATAAAAACCATTATATATAGCTTAAAAATTTATCAAAACACAAATCCTGCCTAGATAAAAATGTAGAACATTTCCAGCACCCCAAAAATTACCTACCCCTCATGCTTTCTCTCAAACACCATCCTCTGCCTCACTTACAGTTAGTCACTATTCTAATATTTATGGCAAATACCCTCTTGCATTTCTTTATAGTATTATTACCCAAACATACATATAAAAAACATCCTACCTTTTGTAATTTTTTATAAATGCATTTGTAATGTTATTTTTTGTCACGACTTTTGTTCAAAATTCCATTTGAGTTCATTTATGTTGCTCTCTATAGCTGCAGCTTGTTAATATTTCCTGTTCTCTAGTATGTTATTGTGTTTATAGTTTATTTGGTCACTGTTTTGCTGATGGATATTTTTATTATTTCCATTTTGGGTGATAATGTTAATAATGCTGCTGTGAATATTCCGGCTTATATTCCTTGTGAACAGAAGTATGCCTTGCTCTTGAGCAAAAACCTAGAAAGGGGAATTCAGGGTCATCATTTTCATATGTAACAGATAATATTAAACTTTTTCCAAAGTGGTATTACCAATTTATATTCACACTAGCAGTGTAGGGGTGGTCCTATTGATCCACATTTTGACATTATAGTCTTGTAGGTGACTGACCACACAGTTAAAGCCAATGGCTGTTCTTATTTGCTTTTCCCTGATTAGAAAATGTTTTAGCACATTTTTTTATAGTTATCACCATTTAGATGCTGCAATTTGGGAAATTTCAGCCTAGGAGTATTGTGTGACTATTCTGTTTGACCCTATGACTTTCTTCTTAATTTGTAGAAGTTCTTTGTACATATTCTTTGTAGAATCTCTTTTTTCAGATTAAGTGCTGTGATTATTTTATAACATCTTGCTACAATCATTTTAATAATCTGTATGGTGTCTGCAAGATCTGAAATGATCACTCCTTTTTAATTTCTTATCTCATTTATTTGTGTCCATCTTTTTTTTCCTACTGATTAGTGAATTTTCATATCAATCGTATTGATCTTTCCTAGAAACTAGTTTCAGTTTTAATTATTTTTTTCCGTTTTTTTCTGCTTTGTATATTATTGAGGGATTATTAAGTAATTAAGAACAAAATTACACGAGTCCCAAAAAAATAGTTTTCTAGAAAATAAAAAAATGCTCTACTTGAGACTTCCACAAATCCTAATATCCACTGCTTCAAAGCATTTCATCTTGTGAGGCAAGTCCTGTGTCCTCAGACAAGCCATCATTTATGTGTGGGAACAAAGAGACACAGACAAGCAAGGACTGAAGAAGAATAACACCCACATATTCTTTCTAAAAAAAATGCTTGAACTATTTCAGCAGCTTGAGAGATGAATGAACCTTCCAAGGCAGTGTTTGTATAAAAAAGGAAATAAAGAATGAATACAGGCAAAACTTTAACAAAGTTTGATGTGAGGGAGCAAGCTACACGAAAAGGTAAAGAACAAACCATAAAATAACGTGATAGAATTCAAAGCATACTTACCCTCATTTATTATTATGTAATTATTGCACATAGATCAAAGATTTAATCTTGGATTGGATCTAAATGTTTCTAAGACATATCTAAAACAACATGACATGAAACTTAAAAGAGACGGGCAATGACTCTTCCAGTTGCAAATAACACAAATTCAACCCAGACCAACGTCAGTGAAAAGGTAACAGATGTTCAACAGTGTCGCAGGAAGCCACTGATTGAGACAAGCCCCCTGCGCCGGCCCGGCGGTCGAGACGGAACCGGAATGGATGCGCTTGTGCCAAGTGCCACGTAGTCAAACGTAAATTCCAAATGGGCTAGTTTCCTAAAAAACAGAAGATTCCAGTCAGCCTGAGTCAACACAATGCCAAAGTGCCCTCTGTTCTGACCCCGTGGGGAGAGTAACTTTGAAACCAGCAATCCGCCTGTTATTCTCTGCGTCTGCTTTCCTCAGCCCTTTTCAGTCCATAAAGCCAACTTCCTTTGCCCAGCTCACGGGGACACTCCCTGTATTGTGTAGAATATATGAAATGTGCATAGTCAGCTGCCTGACAGTGGACATTAGATATTCCACTTGTGTGGGCTGTGTGTGTTTAAGGAAGGAGAGTGGGAAGGATTGAGAGAGAGAGAGGTCCCATCTGTTTAAATTTAGGTCTAAAACCATGTCAAAAGCAGAGCATATCCAAGCATATCTTAGAACTTCTGCAATGTTTAACTGTTTAGGTTTTTTTAAATCCCTGTAACTTCAATAATAACAAAAAGTTATCAAAATCTGGGCTATTTGACTTAAGAAAGAAATGAGAGGCTTTGTAAACATCATATTTTGAAAATGCACCCAGACAAGCAAGGAGACGTAGGACAATATCAAGCAGTTGAGTTATATTGAAGACCGGGTGATGGAGGAAAATAGTGACCGCAGGGGGCTGGGATGATAGGTTGAAAGCGTAGGTTAGGCTTACTTCAGTACCAGGACCTGGGATGCTTGATTAAAGACAATGGGTTGCTATTTTAGTTAGTAAACAGAAAAAGAGAACAATAATATTTAAAATCACTTCTTTAGGCAGTGAATAATTGAACTAGGCAAAGTCTGCTTCAATATATTACACGTAGACAAAAGAGCAGAAGCTTTTATTATTTAGGTTTAACGCACGCTGCTCTTCAGATTTTCTTTGTACTGAAATACTTAAATATCCTGTTTCCTTCAGTTCTGTACAATTAATTCTGGCATGCTCAACCACATTCTAAAAGTAAAAATGTCTGTAAATGTAACCTACCTTCTAAATCTCAACTTCAGGTCGCAAATAGCTTTCTTTTACAACTTTCAGGACTTGTATCTCTAGTGCTATATATTCTCTTGATCTTGCAAATACACCGGAGGTTTTATATTTCTTGCAAGTAAATTATAAGTAAACAGTGCAGACTAACAGTATACCTTGAAGCTGTAACTCTTTGTTAAATGACCCTGTATAGTACGTTAACTTAAATGTACTATAAATTTAAACTGTTTCTTTTTTGTTAAGTTTATAGCAGGATCACTGTAAACAATTTCTATACAGACCTTGAGTTTTGTGGCTGATTTATACTTATTGCTGTTTGTGCAATAAACATTAAACATTCTGCATTGTGCTTCCTCTATATGTTACATTCTCACTTTTTCCTAGGAAAGACACTTTATTCCAAGGCTTTTGTTCACTACTGCATATATGCAAAATATAAGAAAGTTCTTTCAGTTATTGGCCCGTGAATTTTTTTTCATTTGCCTCCCAAGTCATAAAATAGTTAATGCTATAAAAATAGCATTATAATATAAAATAGTTGATGTTATAATTTAAGTGTATATTTTGAAACTCTAAGAATTAGAGAAAAGCTGCCAAGCAGTAATCGTGCCTAGAGCCATCATCCCTATTCCTTTTTGTGTGTTTCTAAAATTTATTACAATATCGCTTTTTTCTTTTTTCTGTGGTAAAATTAATTTTAATACTTAGTTTGAGCATCTTGTATCAATTAAGAATATCATAGGCATTAAACAAATCGGACGAGATGAGAAACTGAATAATAAACATCTTTAGGTACTTAATGGCAATAAACTCTGAGTCTAAATACTTTTCAAAAGAGCAAGAGCCACCCAAGGACAAAGTATATTTGTCCTTTCGAGGACAAAGTATATGTGTAAACCACAGCTTCCTCTGCCCACCTGTGAGGAGGCAGGGTCATGAGTCAATGGGGTCTGTTTATTGAAAAAGGAAGATAGAAAAATATTCAATGATAAAGTCTAAGAGAGCAAATCTAAAAGCAACATACAAAATAAAACAAATATTTTGCCTCAGTATATGGGATTTTTGAAATAAACTGTTTTACCATGTTTTTTTAAAGAATGAAATTAATTTCCTGTGTTATTTTTAAGTATTCAACAAAGTTGTCAAATATTGTAGAATGGAGTTCCGTTATGGAAGGAAACTGACATCTATCTTTTGTATGAAGAGTATAGAGTGAAATCAACCTGGAAGCTATGATTTGTGTCACTGTATACTCTTAACTCAATGTTAATTGAATGTCATGTATTCTTAATTGAATGTTGTGACCTCAGTGTTATTCTGCAGTTCATTTACCCATTACTGCTAGAATTTATTTTGCTTTTTTACAGCCATTTCAAAATTTCATTACATTCCTCACACCCAACACTTGCCTTTTCTTCATCAACAGATGACCTTGTCTACTCACTTATTAAGAAAATTGAAATTGATAAGTGAGCACCACATAAACCTATCTTACATGAGATGTGAGATGACTCAATCATTATTAGCATTATTTTGTGTTACTGTCACTTTCTGTTGTGCTATTAACGATAGTATTATTTCCTCATATTCTCTACTTCTGTAGAAATCCACCAGTGAGGAACGCTGCTTCAGAAGCGAGGACTCTTTCCCTGCAGACTAAATTGCATCCCTGGCACTTAACTTACCCATTCCCTTTTCAACATAGTATTGCTATGAGGCAGATGTTATATTCATATACCAGAATTCTCCTCTTGGCTCACTGGATTGTTTGGAAGAGTTGTGAATCTTCTTCATGAAATTTCTGGGAAGGATAGAGAATGGGTACTAAAAGAAGAATTTGTCAGAGTGGTTCAATATTCCATCATATTGCACTAACTTAGTGGTTGGGTGGAGAGTTGCCAGGAGTCAGGCATGCCTCAGGCCATCAGCAAAGAGTCTGTCCTTGACCAAACTCTAGCCAGGATCATCGGAGCCCTCTTCTAAATTAAGCCTCAACCTTGGCCCAAAAAGACTAGAACTAATACTTGTATAATTCTACCAGCTCAAGGTTGCACCCCTAGAATGATCCTAATCCACATTAATGTACATGCCTGGGAAAACTCAAGGCTGTCAAAAGACATGTACCATTTGTTCCATCCAACACCTGAAGATGCAGTCCCTATTCAACAGTCTCTGTAACAAGGCAGAAGTCTGACTTGGATAAGGGCCAGTTAGCAACCCCAGATGGGTTTCACATAGCAAATCTCCCTTCCTGCTTTTTGTAATTTTCACTTACCTAACCACTGAGTTCCCACTTACCTGCCTCTCCATTCCCTCATCCTCCCTTAAAACATCCAGTCACCTCTGTATAAATCAAAGTTGAGTTCAGTTCTCACTGGACTCTTCTTCCTATTGCAGTAGTTTTGACAGATTGAAAATCTGTCCTTTCTGCTTTAAATTGCATCAGGCTTTGTTTATCTTTGATGTCACTCTAACAAATTCTTGCTCTGAGGAAGAATAAGGCACAGTAGGAATATAACAACAAGGGAGACTTGTTTGGAGTGTTCCTTCTAGATAGATAGGTATACATTCGCCAGAAATTCACATAAAATTTGCACCACTTGAATTTGCTGAAAAAGAAAAATTGAACCATTACAATTAAAACCATTAACTGCTCCCCAACAACTTTGGGAAATCAGTTCACTACAAAGTGTGACTGTAAACATTGTACTGTAAATGCTTTGTAGTTTTCCCCCAATAAAAAAAAAAAAAAAAAAACATTAACTGAACCATTAAAATGAAATGATAGAGGCAGATTCAGATAATGAGAAAGCAGAGATGCTAGAAAAATATACAGTTGAATGATAGACCCTGAGATTCAGATGGGTTGCATCATTGAATGTATACAAAAGGATTAAGTAGTTACTATATTTCAGCAACTCTAATATTCTGTATTTCAACATTTTAGTATCATTGAAATAGTGATTCATCTTATGGTGTCCTAGTCTTATTCTTTCTTAGGGGTGAATAAAATAATTGTGCATTTTATAATCAAGATATCTTGATTTTGATGAAGAGTGGTATATATAAAAACAGGTAATTACTTATATGATCTTGGATGAGAGAAGAATTTCCAAGCAATATGGAAATTATTCTAAAAGCATAATAGCTGAGCCAGACACCATAAAGAAAAACTACATTGGGTAAAAATGCAAAAACTAGTATTAAAAGTCAAACAACAAAGTGAGAAAAATGTTGCAATATAAGTGATATAATGGGTTACTACACAAATTTTTTTTCATTTAACATAATTTCATACTTAGAGAGTTAGAAGACTAGTGTAAAAAATTCCAATATACCCTTCACACAGATTCTTCAAATGTTGACACTTTCCCATATCTGCTTTAGTCTTACCTCTTTCTGTAGAGCAAGATATACAGACACATGATGATGATAGAGAGAGAGATGGACAGATAGAAGACATCGATATACATATTATACATATGAATACCCCTTGGGAATAAATTGCAGAGATAATATCCCTTAAACAGCAAATGAGTCAGGGCACTCTCATACATAATCACAGTACAATAATAAAAGTAAGAAAATTAACGCTAATATAAAACTATTAGCTAATTTATAGACTTGATTAAAATTCAATAATTTTCTTCATAGGAAAAAATACCAGATGATGAGTTGCATTCAGTTATTGTGCTTCTTTCATTTCCTTTAATCTGCAATGTTTCTTTAATTTTACTTTAATAACCTTGACTTTTTAATGAGTACAGGCAAATTATTTATTAAAATGTCCCTTAATTTGAATTTGTCCAGTGTTTCCTCACTATTAAATAAACATCATTCATTTTTGTCAGAAGCACCGCAGAGTCGGTGCTGTGTTTTCCTCATTGCCTCACATCAGCAGGCACAGAGTATCAGGTTGTCTCAGAACTGGTGATGTGAGCCGCTTGATTCAGTTTCTATCTGCCATATTTCTGCACTCTTGGAAATTTACTGTTTGAAAATTACTGTTTCACTTTGTAATAGATAAGTATCCAGTACCTTGTGTAGATATTGAGAATATGTAAATATTCTGTTACTCATCAAACCTTTTGCCACTCGTTTTAGCATCCATTGATGTTCCTTGCCTGAAACAACTACTAGTATGGTAGTTGCCAGGTTGTAGTTTCTTATTTCTGTCAGTCTTCCTATAAATATTAGTTGGAATTCTGCTGTAAAAAAAAGGCCCCCATCATTCTTTTATTTTTCTACTTACCCTTTTATTTTCTTATAGAAGTGTGGACTCGATTCTCATTTTATTTAATAGGTAATCCTCAATTAAAATCATTTTTGATATGCAAATTCCCCATCATGGTCCAGTGGGAGCCCCTTAAGTCCAGCTGTGGGACACGTGCATGTTGTCGTCATGCTCCTTTATTCCCTAAGCATCTCCCTTTGCCCCCACTTTCTGGCACTAAGAGTTGTTGCACACTCGTCTTCTCCTTTCACTGTGCCAGGCTTAACCCCAGCCATTTCTCTAGGGGATCTTGGTTCCTTTTAGCGGAGATGGGCAATCGGTTTACTTGTTGCTACTAGAGTGTCATTCTCCTAGCCCTTCTCAGAAGACAGACCTAAGACAATATGTATTCACTTTGAGAGATCTTAGAGAGATAGATGATAAATAGATTAGAGAGAGACAGAGAGATAGACATATGAAGAGATACAGAGATATTTTGGATAAATATAGATTTAGATAGTTATGTCCATTTACATAGCTAATCTAAATTTCTATGTAAATTATAAGTAGTTAAAATTAGGTATAATTAAATACATATACATCAATTGATCTATATAAATATATATTTATATACCCATATATAGTATACCTATATCTGTCTGTATATATTCTACTATCTATAGCAGCTACTTATCTATTCATGTACATAAAACTCTGAGCTCATCTGGGTGCCTTTGACTTTAATGCAAGTTATAGGATTCATTCTAGCCTTTGCTTACTTATAACTCCCACCTCAGATGGTGAGAAACCTGACTCCCATTACCTTCAATACATTTACTTCTTATTTGCTCACTGTTAGAATGCACAAAGTGTAATTTCAGAATAATTAACCTATTCTTCCAGAAAAAAATTAGCCAGTAGTTATTGCCATTTTTTGTCTTTTAGAATGCGAGTGTAGAGTCAGAATATTACGTACAAATGTACTTGGGTTAGTTCTTGTTTCTCCCTCAGTGTGGCCATATCATCCATTTTAAATACAGTAAGTATCTTTGCTTCTGTTTGGAGTTGGCATTTTCCCCGTCCTTGTTGACTCTGGTGTTTGTGTGTGTAATAAGAATTATTCACACGCTCCAAATGTCAACTGCCTAGGAAGGAATACTCAGAGAGTAATACTCCTGCTGTCCTTTCTACACTCTTTCCAGCCCTCCATTTTTCTTCCCATTCTAACCAATCATTGTGGTCATTTCCAATTATTTAAAGAATGAACAATAGAAATTATGTTCTATTTATAAAATTTTATTCTATTTATAATTGTTAATGATGTCTTAGTTCAGGTTTCCCAGAAGCACAGCTTGAGTCGAGCTCTTTGAGACTCTCTCTCTCTCTCTTTCTCTCTCTTATCTATCCATCTATATATAACTATGAGTTGATACTGGTGCCTTTGACTTTCACATAAAACACAGAATTGCAAAGACCTACCAGATGCTTAAGAGACTCCAGTTCCAAATTGCAGAAAAAGAAGGTTCACATAGGAGACTTTCTCACTGCCTCCCAGAGCACATCAGGAAGACTGTGTGACACCTTTTCATCAAACTTTTAAAGGAGGTACTTTAACACCCTGGGTTGGATCAGAAGGACAGCTTTCCAATGGGAGATAGTCCTGAAACTGAGTAATATATTGCACGGAGAAAGAAACTTAAATAGAAAACCTGCAGAATTAAAAACTGGAAGAAACATGGGAGAGTGTTTTCCAAGTTTGGAAAATAATTGTATGTACTGGTATGTACAATCATTATAAGGGAACCTACAGAGTAGAAGTTAAGCCAATTTATGACAGTTAAAGGGAAATTTAATTTGAGAAGGTAAACTTTAAACAAATAAAATGCCTCCAAAATGCAGAGAAACGCCATGAAGGAAAATTACTTCCCAACAGGAATTTCAACTAGACGCTGAATAAACTTCAAATTTTAATCAACCAGCTGTTAAAGTCCTTTCAAACTGCCCAATGTTATGGTTTGAGAAAACTATCTCTATAAAGAGCGTGTCTTTGAGAACAAGAGGGAGTGGCTTTAGAATCTATGAAAATTTGAAAAAGTTATTAAACTTCTCTAACCCCAGGAAACTCACTGTAAAATTTGGATAAAATTTCCATCTTGATATTAAATTTCTGATGTTAGAGTAAGATACTCTGCAAAATGATGGACTTGACACATAGTGGGTGAGCAATAAACGGTGACTGACTTCCTTATTCCTCCTCTCAGCCCAAGTGACAGAAGTTACATCAAGATCCATTTGGATAATGAATTGAAAGTGTGTAGTAAGATATATGGCAATAATACTAAAATTATTCTTTCATGCATAATACTTAGTGGTTTTGCACAAAAAGCACTGAACAAAAATCTAAATCTTGGATTCTATTCTCATCCCTGTCTCTGGCTGATGTGACACAATTATTGCCTCTGTAACCCCATTCCCTCATTGCATAATGGAAATATATGCCCCACATACCCCATTGAATTACTGTGAAAATGCAATGATAAAATACACATGGTAAGCTGTGAAGTGATATAGTAACAGTAGGTGACGGTATTCCAATGTCATGCCAGTATATTCATAAAACTCTAAGTAACATGAAGCTGAAAAGCTAGGCCTAGGAGAAAAAAGGTTTTATATCTGTCTATCTATCTGTATCTATATTTGTCTATCTATCTATACGTATATATATATGTGTGTATATATATATATATATATATAT
>CAUYRT010080309.1:0-43934 GCA_963574885.1 Lepilemur ruficaudatus | reverse complement strand
TGTCCACTTAGGTGTTGATCAGTTAATACCAGTTTGCTGGTGAGTACATGTGGTGCTTATTTTTCCATTCTTGGGATACTTCACTTAGTAGAATGCGTTCCAGCTCTATCCAGGAAAATACAAGAGGTGCTATATCACCATGGTTTCTTATAGCTAAATAGTACTCCATCGTATACATATACCACATTTTATTAATCCACTCCTGTATTGATGGGCACTTGGGTTGTTTCCACATCTTTGCAATTGTGAGTTGTGAAAATGCAGCTCCTGTAATGTATCTTTCTGCCCCCAGACTGGCAGTGACTCCCAGGAGGTTTTCCAGAGTACATTATATGTTACTTATATGCCTCAGAGACTAGAACTTGTTACTGAGTATGATGATCCTCCTATTAATAAAATGCTTTAAAAAATCTCACCTGGCGCAGGAAAACAGGTTATGTCAAAAGTATCTCATCCCTGAACAAAGTGAATATTCAGTCACATTCAAGACACGTTTAAGGCCATTTTTCTCACAGAGGCCTTAGAGCAGATGGTAATCCAGCAAATCCTTTCTAATGACCTGTAAACTATCTGAGCATTCCACGCTCCCTGCATGTTTCCAGTCTCTTCTGTTTACATCTCCAGACATGAGGAAATAACTCTCCATTGTGAGCTTCCATTTTGGCTTGATGACCTTGGGGGAGTCAGGTGGAGTTGAAAATAAGAAGGAAATCCCACTGATGGCAATTTTGTTTTAAATATTAATAATATTAATTTACTTAGTAAGTTTGTCATGAATATGATATAATACAGATATAAAAATTAGTTTTTTCCCTTTTTAACCCTTTATATATGTTTGTTTCATGATTATGGTATCATGGGCGTTTTCTTAGGATGTTAACTTTTCAAATTTGATGATGGGTATCATTGAAACAAAATTCTAATCCTCTAATTCCAAAAGTGGTAAAAATCTCACATTTAACTTTCACGGATAAACAGTGGGTGGGACCTGTATGAAAGCAACCCCTGGTTTCTGCATAAGGATGAATATTTAAAATGTGAGCTTTGGTTTGTACATGCATCTATCGTTTTACAAAAATATTCCAAAATTACTAGAGTAGACCTCAGTGCTAAATTTCTCCTCACTGTATTTTCTGCAGTGCCACCCTGGAACACAACTTTATAAATTCCTCAGTAAGATAAGATTTTAAATACTAAATTTTAAATTATTTAAGACAATTTGATAATTTAGAAAAAATTATTTTAAAAGTGTATTTTATAAACCATTAGTATATTCATTTTATTCATTAAATTGTTTACTATTTAAACCTTTGGAATCTTTCACAAAGACAGATTACTTATTTTCTTAATTCTAATTAATGTTTTTAAACAAAGAGTATTAGAATCATGAGTTATTTGGATGTATCTTGTAACCCAAATTTGCCTGAAACCACCAGTTTATAACTTACTCTTTTTTTGAATTCACATGTACTCACTGTTTTGCTTTGTGGAGTCCACTTACACACAACGTAACAATCTTGGGAATTACTGTGCTATCTTTCTTACTGTTGTTAATCTAAATAGATAGTAAAGAGTTCATATTTTATATATCCAATTAAGGTTACTTAGACCCTTCTTCTGTGATGAAAATATATGCCATAGAAATAGCAATACAATTTCTTTTTTCTCTTTCTTTTTTTAAATACAGTGAGGAAAAGAGTTTCCAAGTATCCTAGTGTTTTAAGTGCAGATCTTAATCTTGGATTGCTAACTCAGTGAATTCTCATTTCAGATTTGTTCTTGCCTCAAGACTTCAGTCTGATTGGATGTTGATGCTGTATTTTGCACATACTCATTTGACTGTGACAGTCACCACTGGGTTGCTTTTAATTCCAAAGGTATTCTTCTAATGTTATATTTTTTCCTTGCAAGACAATTATTTTAAATGAGCATGGAGTTGTTTCTCCATGCTCATCTTGTCTGTCTCCAAAGACAAGATAAACATTTAAAATAGTGTGTAGAGATAAGTGCTAAGGAGAAATAACAAAGCAGGAAATGGACAATATCTGACAAGTGACTATATGTTAAATTCATGATTGACTCCAAGACTGCTCAGGACAAAAAGTTCCATTCTTATAAATAACCTCCAGGGGGTTTAACTAGTAGTATATGAGATTTTGGAGGACAGAGTCTCTATCATAGTCACCGTTTATGTCCTCAAGTTCATGTCACCTGTGCGTCCCACAAATGTAGGTAGGTAGAATAGTGAAGGAAAGATTCACAGTTTCTGTGGTTTTTTTCAGTCGTCTCAATTATAAAACATTCATTATTACTTAAATAGAGAATTGCCATTTCACATTATCTCATATTCATTTTCATCTGGCCAGCTGAATATTTTAACAAAAGGTAACATTAAAATATCTCTGTTTCATCAAAAAGTGAGCTTTTAATTTTTTAAGGAATATTTGATCAATGACAAGCTGGGAGAGTAGAGAATTCATGTTCTCTAAGCTGATCTCTCAATTTTCATAAGACAGTCACTTGGTTTACAACCCAGTGTGACTCGTTGGTTTGATTCTCCTTCCTGATTTCTGTCATTTAGCCAATTCCCTCTTCCTGACTTCTCCGTTTGAGCAACAGAAGATAGCAAGAGCACATGAAACCGAAAAATGTCAAAAAACCATGTGAAAATAATCAAAATATATCAAAATGTGATGGAGGAACTTGAGAGTAATGATAAGCTTGAGGAAAAATCTGTAATGTCAATGAATCTTTCAGTGTAAACTTAGATGCCATCTAGCCCAGAGCTCTTTAGGCCAAGAGGGCACTGTGCTCCAGAGAAGTTTCATGTCTTAGCATCTCACAGATGACAGAGTTGGGGTGGAATTCAGATCTTCTGTCCACTGAGTTTTGAAGTAGCTTTTTTGAAGCTGTATGTGGTAAACTGAGAGTCACATTCCTGTCACTAGGGCCAATTATGCCCACAGATGAAATACATCCTCACCTATGTGAAACACAGTGACAAACACAAATAGACCCCACTGCTCAAAAAAAAATTCCCATTTAGCTGCCAATGAGCCTGAATTGCACCAATTAGAGAACATTTCTTTGGATTGTTCTACTTATTTCCACTTGCAAAATGCAAATAAACCATGGAAGAGGAGTAACATAAGTAAACACTGGGAGTCTGGAGAAGAGACACAGGTGAAAATTGGAGTCAGAGAGAGGCCAAGTGATAATGTTGCCTCACTAGGAGTTCCAGCGTGTAATGTGGAAAGCAAAACACAAATACACGAGCAAATATTTGGAAAGAGTTTAATGAATAAATTCAGCAAGCTGAAAACATGATGTTAACATTAGAACCTTTAGAAATTTGTTGAGCTGGGCTGGGTATGGTGGCCACATGCCCATAGTCTCAGCTACTCGAGAGGCTAAGGCAGGAGGATCATTTGAACCCAGGGGTTCAAAGCTGTAGTGAGATATGATCACACCTGTGACTAGCCCTTGCACTCCAGCCTGGGCAACATAAAGAGACCCCCATCCCTCTCTATATATACTTTTTTACGTATGTGTGTGTATATATGTTTGTGTGTGTGTATACAGATATTTAATTGTACTATGTCTTACAGTAGGCTAATGTCTACAGCTCATATTTAATATCCATTGCAGTTTTCACATTCAAGCAATAACCCACGAGATGATATTGCTACAGAAGTATATGAAGATGAGCTAGACATGGGTCGATCTGGATCCTACCTGAACAGTAGTATCAATTCAGCCTGGAGTGAGCACAGTTTGGATCCAGAAGACATTCGGGTAATGCCAGTATTATGTTTTTTCCTGTTGCAGATTAGGCCCACTTATACAGGCAAGCATGCATGGGTTAGGGACAGTGTGTATGCACATGCACTCATGTTTGTGTGTATGTGTCAGAGAAAATGTGTGTTTGTGTATGAGCTGAAGATACCAAATGCAGAGTTAATCCAGTTCTAAAATGTATAGTCATGTTATGAGTTAGAATTCACAGGCTATTTCAACTCTTGTAGCAGCCTGGCCTACCTTGTTGGTCTTGACTGACCTATTGGCACTGCCAGTGATGAACTAATTGTCCGTGTTCCCTAAGACGTATTTATGACATCTTGCTTATAGAAAGGTGGGATGATAGATCTGAGAGCAGAGATCCTGGATTATTTAAAATAATCTGTGAAACATATCAGCATATGAAGGAAGAAGATATTCTTATTAACCGGTGGGCTAATCTAACACGAGGCATAACTTTATCAAAGGCTACAGGATGCTCCCAGTGCTGTTCGGGGATATGGTGTCAGTAAACTATGTCCTGTGTTTTGTTATGGTCCAGGCTCAGTCCAGTCCACACAACTTGAAAAGTTCAAAGTGCTTGCTTCATGAAGCAAGAGTAGAATGCATGAGTTTATACCTTACAGTTCAAACTTTATGTGAAAAAAAACACAAAATAATCAGAAAGTACTAATGGGAAGACAATTGACGAGCACAGATGTTAGGGAAAGCTGTAGAGCACTTGTCCTAAAGAGTTCAAGCTTGTTGAATTCCCGTACCATTTCATGATACCGTCTGGCTGAAATGCTAAAATTTGTACCTCTGAATCTGCTCTTCTTCGGGCAGGATGAGCTGAAGAAGCTGTATGCCCAACTGGAAGTGTATAAACGGAAGAAGATGATCACAAATAACCCTCACCTCCAGAAAAAGCGGTGCTCGAAGAAGGGCTTAGGCCGTTCCATCATGAGGCGCATTACGGAGATCCCAGAGACCGTCAGCAGGCAGTGTTCCAAAGAGGACAAGGAAGTCGCAGACCACGGCATGGCCAAAAGCACTGCCCTTGCCAGGAAGAACCCACCAGAGTCTGCAGGTAATACCGGGAAACCCAAGGAGGAGTCCCTGAAAAACAGAGTCTTCTCACTCAAGAAATCCCACAGCACTTACGACCACGTGAGAGACCCAACGGAGGAGTCCAACAGCCTCCCAACAGAAAGCCAAGAAGAGGAGGCGACAGAAAATTCCACACTGGAATCTCTGTCAGGTAAAAAGCTAACACAAAAACTTAAAGAAGATAGCGAGGCCGAGTCCACGGAGTCGGTGCCGTTGGTGTGTAAGTCAGCCAGCGCTCACAACCTCAGCTCCGAGAAGAAGCCTGGGCACCCGCGAACGTCGATGCTGCAGAAGTCTCTCAGTGTCATAGCAAGTGCCAAGGAGAAGACTCTGGGATTGGCTGGGAAAACCCAAATAGCAGGTGTGGAGGAGCGTGCTAAATCCCAGAAACCTCTGCCAAAAGATAAAGAGACAAACAGAAACTACCCAAATTCAGATAACACTGAGACTAAAGACTCTGCCCCCCCAAACTCCAATTATGTGGAGGAGCCAAGAAAGCCTCAGAAGTTGGGGATCATGAAACAACAAAGGGTCAACCCCCCCACTGCCAATTCTGACCTGAGTCCAGGCACCACCCAGAGGAAGGGCAACTTTGACATTGGGGAAGTGTGTCCTTGGGAGATGTATGACCTGAACCCTGGTCCTGTGCCTTCAGAATCAAAAGTTCAAAAACACGTATCTATTGTGGCTTCTGAAATGGAGAAAAATCCAGCTTTTTCCTTAAAGGAGAAATCTCACTACAAGCCTAAGGCAGCTGAAATTTGTCAGCAGTCCAATCAGAAGAGCTTAGGTAAGGCTGAGGTGTGCCCTTGGGAGAGCCAGGCCCAGTCCCTTTTGGAAGATGAGAAGCGATTGATTTCCAAGACTCCGCTTCTCCCAGGGAGAGCTAACGACGAGAATGGAGGTCAGAACCACGCGGCCAACCTGTGTGCTGGGCAGCGAGAGGAACCGCCCCCCAGAGCTGTAGCATCGAAAGTAGAGAATGAAAATCTCAACCGAATAGGAGACCAGGAGAAAAAGACATCTTCCTTCAAGGAAAATGTGCCTGGCTCCTATAACTCAAGTAGTAACTTCCAGCAACCTCTAACATCGCGTGCCGAGGTGTGCCCTTGGGAGTTTGACACCCGAGATCCACCAAGTGCTGAGAGAAGTGTAACTTTACCTGCCTCTTCTGCTTTAAGTGCAACTAAGGTAGCAGGGCCCCGGAAAGAAGAGGCCTGGGATGCTTTTAAAGCGTAGCATCCCTAGGAAGAAAAGGAGGAGGAGGAAACCCTGGATTGGATATAAGACAGAAGGTATAAGAATCAAAATTCCCAGTCAAGGGACATGTGACGGTAAGGTGAGGTCGAAGGCATGGCGGGAGCAACAGTGTCAGAATGGAGAAGTCAGACTTTGGCCAAGAAAAGTCATTCCCCTGGTAACACTAGGAAAAATTTTACAATTCAGCAAGTTTAAGGAAAATAGCCCACAATGTCTGGCCCTGATCAATATTTACCCATGGGACTTTGAAGGTCCTGAGCGAGACAAACCAGGAGACACAGAAGACATACCAGATTTTGCAAAGAAGAAAAAGGTATAGACACATATGACCGAGGTTCTAAGTAACTGACTGAAAAGAACTTACGTTACCTATTTAACCTTGATAGCACTGCTAACTTAATGCATCCCAAAAATACCTTTTATATTGATGATTGCTCTCATTTTCTTATAAATGTATGTTTCAGTACACTGTTGTGTCTCATATTCAAGCATTCCAGATTGTATAATTTTTGCAAATAACTTTGGTATTATGTGAGACAACACATTTATGCAATCTGCAGCTACTCAATTGTTATTGCAACTTACAGAATACCTGCTATCTATCAACTTTCGTTGATTCTTGAAGTATAGTAAGCTTTCTCTGGCTTGGAAAGCCACAACTGTTATGATAAGAACTTTTAGTTTTGGCTGTGGTTTATATATTGTGAATTTGAATTTGACTCTATTATTTCACATCATGGTTTGTTATACTGTCTTAATCAGGATTTTTTATACAAGTTGAGTTACTTGTTTTGCACTTCCTGTTAGGACTCAGAAGCTTTATTAATATTGGAGATCAAGTGGTCCTACTTAGTCATACGTCTCGATAAGTTAAGGACAACTTATCCGTTGTTTATTCAAAGTCAGAGATAGAAAATGCCTTCATGCCAATTAACTGTCCCTTTTAACTCTTTCAGTATTTCATACTTAGCAGCATTTCCTAAGGAAGAAGCTAAGAGGGAGAAAATGTACTGTGCATTATTATTACCACTGGAAAGGGAAGACTCCAGGAATGACATGAAAATTGTAGCAGTAGTACAGAACCAGGAAGTTTGCCTTTCAAAACTAAGACAGAAAGGTTGCTCTTGTTAGCACTTTCAAGGGATTATTTTTTTAAAGAGAAAAATTAATGATAGCATCAAGATCATTGTATGAATATATTTTTATTATGCATACTGAAAATATAATATTTTAAATTATCTTAAACTATTTATTCTCATAAAATCTTATTCATTGCTTCAGCAAGGGATAGAACTTGCTGGATTCAAATCCCAAAGAGATTTTATAACCTGATTTATTCAAAGCCTATAAGGTGATACGGGCTTTTCATTCTCCCAAGCACTGGAAAACTTACAACTCTTGCAAATTGCCATTGCGAGCCACTAGCTCAAAATGCAAAGTATAAGGTTTATTTGCAAGGCAAAACAGCCCCCAAAGCATATTTTATAAAACTTATTGCATTCCACACTGATCTCTTGGCATGAAAATCCTAAGCTGCTGACTTAGCCTACTGATGTGATCATGCAATGAGATTCCAAAGCTTGGTCTCATTTTATTTAAAGATGAATCACTTAAAAATAGAACCAAGACTTCCCTTTCTCTCACTCTAAGCATTGAAATATCAACTGCTTATTTGGCCAAGACACTTCTAGCCTAAATAACTGTTTTTTATTTCATGAGCAGCAAGGAGAGCATGCTAGAAGGATAAAAGATGGGAAAAGGGAATCAAAGGTGGATACAGGGCTGTTCTTAAAGAATATGATCCCAGTGGAAGGTAAATATGAATTCTTCATATTCATCATCAAACTTTTCTCAGTGATTTCTATTCAGGAGTAAGTGAGCACTTCACTGTTTTGCAAAGCTGTGCACAAATCTTCCTCGCCCATTCGCTTGCTACGTGCATTACTCAGGTTGGTGGGGTAGGTTTGAAAAGAGATAGAAGTTCTATTTTTGTGTGTTTCCTTCATTTCTTTCTTTCAGCCCTTCCTTTTCAATTAAGGCTTGTGTGCTTGGTGTCCTACCTTAAGGTATATTCGTGAATTTGGTTTGGAATTTCTAGACCCACCTACTTGTTTCATTTATGTCTGCGATCTGTTAGCACTCGATTCATTTCTTGAGAAATAAGCGGTCAAGCACCAGTGACTTTTTATTGTAGTTCAGGATGATCCTGCTAGAGATGTGGCTTAAAAAAGAGTTGCCAAATTACACCTTAGTGACATTCTACAGCCCATAGATTATTCTCCACCAGCACATATCAGCGAGGACCTAGGGTCTTTCCTAGGGTTTCATTGCCATCACTTATCACCAAGAGAAGTTTAAGTCTGCAATTCTGGAGCTTATTTTCCCAGACTGATAACAATAAGAAGGTGAATAAACACTATTAAGGTCGCAAATGTTTCTAGGTTGTCCTTGTCAATGCATGTACAGGCTGCATCCTTTCAGCCAGGGTTTATAAATAAGTAGATTTATACCAATCTTAATAGAACTGTATATTTTATGCAAGAATTAAATGCTTTATGACTTGAAGTATAACTCAACCTGCTGTAAACTTTGGTGCAGTATGGATCTGAAACTCGACAGTTCTCTTGTATTTGCTTCCTAGGTTTCTGCATGCAAGTGATGACAGGTAGGACTGAAAAAACACTGCCTTTTGACTTGTAGCATTTAGCAACCGAGAGTTGTAGAGTCAATAAAACTATAAGTCTCTTCACTTAATCTGTGGTTCTTCTAAAACTATTATCTGAAATCTACAGCATCCCATCATGAAATATTCGGTAAATTTATGTTGTGACGTGTTGCAGCATGTAAATAATTATAACTTCTCTGCAATAAAACATATTTATATGAAAGTGGTTTGTCGGGATCTGTGTGTCCATCTATTTAAAATTGAATTCATTTCATCTAATCAATTCCGCATAGGTCTTTGGCTTTGGTATCCTTATGCCCATACATCCTCACATTGCCTATCTACAGGAATATGTGATTAGCCAAATGTGGCCTCAGACATACAGGTAATCTGCTGGGGCCAGTAAAACCTACAAGAACTAGTGGTTTTGATTTAAGAAAGCTCTGCCCAAACTAATTCAGCTACCTTTTTTGTTTCCTCAACACAGGATATCAGACAATCCCCTAAGCAATGATGATATGACACAATGATAAACAAGACCTCCGAGAACACTCGGGCCCATAAGAGTATGGAGTCACTGGTATAATAATACACAGACAAGCATAGCTAAGTCAAGGAGTCAGGGAAGGCTTAATAGAGAGTTCAAGTTCACAAGGCTAAAATTCTGCAAAGGCAACAGGTGTGAAAGGAAAGTGTGTAGACTGGAGAAGGAGCTGTGCACAGCCCTTCGTGCTCTACCTCAGGTGAGTTGCAGCTTTATCCTGTAGTACTGGGCACCATTAAAAAGCCTTAGGGGGCAACCTGTCAGCTGACCTATCAAAGGATCATTTGGGGACGAGCCCAGAAACAGACTGAAGTGGGAAGCGACTAGAAGCAGCCAGACCAGTTAGAAGCCTGGTGACAGTCACGGTGAGGGAAGATGAGGGACTACAGAGGGAAGGGAAAGATTGTTCACTCATGAAAATCACATGTTCAGATAGGTTTATTGTTTGTTATACCCATGTGAAGTGAGAAAAAGTCATTAATTAGGTAACGATGTCAAATCTGAATGTCTTTTCTAAGATTGTTGACATTTTGGCTAATTTCAAAAGCTTTGAAAGCCCTCCCTGCAGACCTCCCTGTAGACCTGCTGTCGTCTGCCCGTGAGAAGAGCTGGAGAATAGGATCCCAGGCTCACGCCCTGAAAACCTTGGTACTCACATGGGCTGGGAAAGGAGGAGCTAAGGGTCTGTGCAGTGCCGACTTCAGTTTCTCAGACACAGCTCCAAAAGGAGAACCGGGTCTGGTAAGAGGGCAGAGGAGGGAGCTGGTCCCCACTTTATCCCTGTACCCCTCTTTGCTTGCATGGGGCATAGCAATTGCCCTTCCCCATCTGTTCACACCATTGGCACTTAGAGAATTTTCAGTTTTTGTTGGAATTGTTTTGTTGATGGCTCTGTGTGTGTGTGTGTATATATATCTATATAGTTTCTCTGTTCTAAATTTAGAAACTTCCTGTTAAAAAATACCTGAAGGAAACATTTCTATCACACATAAACTTTATCACACAAAAAGTAATAATGTCAAATCTATTATCCTGAAATAATGCAAGTTAAGATTTTCTTTATTCTTTGAGCATATTCCATCCTTAGCCCCTAACTAGTTGTGAAGACAGAAATAATATCTTCCTAATTTTGATTATTTTCTCTTCAACCATTTGTGTCTTGGAAAGTACAAGGGCAAAATTCATGTACATTGTATGTTCTAATGCAGTGTTAACTGGTTAAAAGGCGGATAATGAAATGTATGAATTGGTTTTTAATTTATCTCTTGCCCTGTGATGTGAAAATAGTATATTGCCAGAAATAAAACTGTCTGATCAAATGAACATGGAAACTGAGGGATAAATACAGGAAAAGGTTTGTGCTGCACAGTAGTCACATTCCTAGAAAGAAAAATAAGTATGCGATAGGAGGTTCCTGCCAGTCCTTGTGGAACGTGCTTCTATTTCAGTCCAATCAGCAATAGAAGAGGGAAAACCGCCCTCATTTGCACATGCCAGAGAAAGATCCAGTTTTTCCCCAGACATAGCAAGGGGTTTTATTTTTTCATGCCTTTTGTATTTGCTCTTTGGTCCTCCTGAAATTCTTTTCCTTTCTTCTCCCTGTCAACATCTTAAGTATGCTTTAATACCAGGGTGGTCATATATTGTGTTAGCCAGAGAAAACCTTAGAGAGTAAATGGGCAGTGTTAAAAATTACACCAGAATAACAGTGCAAACTAGACTATCCTAGGCCACCCAGGATGTTTATTCATTTACCCTGTTCCCTCAGGGAAGCCATTCCTATTGCCCCAAGTGAGAAAGAATTTCTCCTTCCTCTGGGTTCCCTTAGGAATTTGCTGAACTCTCACTGCATTGACTTGCGCTTTAGATAGTTGCCTACTCCTCTGAGTCATCTGCTAAATTCAGAGCCCCTTGATGGGAAGAGTTGGTTTTATTCATCTGTATTTCCCCAGTCTCAAGCAGTATGCTTTGCCCGAGTTCAGTAAATACTTGCCAAAGTGAAATTTTTGATGACTAGTCGTTGCTTAAAATACACTTGAAGAGAAAGAGAAATTCAGAAGTTGGGTGAAAACTTGCTGCAGAATTTCTAAAATGTTGACTATGAACTGGTCTTCCGTATGAATCCTAGGAGTTCCTGGAAAACCCACCAATTATGACTGAGCCACATCAATTCTAACTCTCCAGCTTCATGCCGTTCAGTATTGACTTGCCACCATAAGGGAACCCAGTTTACTGGAGCTATAAAAGATATTTCCATATGTCATAAAAAGTAGGAAATATTTAATTAGACTGCAGGAACTTGAACTTGCTTTTAGTTATTTTAACTCTTTATGGAAAACAAAGCATGGCTGAATCTGTATAAAACATCCATATAAAAATAGATTCTGATGCTCAGCTTTCAGAGGCTTCAGAGAAATGAGATATTTAGCTTGAACAAACTATTTGGATATTTGGCTGACTTTAGAGCTTCTTATCCATATGTTTCATGTTATGTAGAAGTTGTCATAATATGCATGTATATAACCATAAATGTTTCACATGTGAACAGAAATATATAGGTTACATGTAAATACATATACACATATAACTTATTGGTAATTGGGAAAATATATAAAAGGCATTTAAATTTGCCACAGTCTGCAGATATTAAAAGATCACAAAAATATTTTTCCTCTTTTTACGTCTTAAAGACTAGTAGCTATAAGTACATATGGTGAGTGATTTAACTTATAAATTTGTCCCACCGCTTCTTACGATATTTGTTGCATGTAGTAAGTTGAGGAACTTGGATTTATTATTGCAGTCCTCAGACACAATTCATATTAGAAACATGTAAATAAATAGGTATTGAACCAGAGTCAAGGGGTGGCCTACAGGGGAACTGCTTTCTGGCACATGAGAAAACTGGAAACAAAGTCCAGGAACACCCAGGCATAAACCCAGTGTCAGAACCACTTGATTAAAAGGGCCAGCAGGTTGACTGTCCTGTAACCATTTGCTGAAACGGTGGAAGCTAAAAAGGCTGTTACTCGAATGTACACGGGCACTGCCCCTTTTTACAGCCCCTGGTAAAGATGCAGAGGAATCGTCTATTTTCTCAGCTCTGATGGTGTCCACCCTGTGCAGTCGCCAGCAGCCACGCACATTCCCCAGTGGTTAGGGACCCAGGAGCTGTGCAAAAGCCAAAGCCAAGCACACTTCTCCACTTGCTCTGGGTACATACTGGCTTTCATTAAATTTCAGTGTCTTTGACTAAGTTTAAAAACATAGAAACAAAAATTTTAAAACATGTTAAGAAAAACGTGTAAGCTCGAAGATATTTGACAGATATTTTACGAAGTGTACAAAGAGTGGTAAATACTGCTAATAAGGAACAGTAAGATGAAGAAACCAGGAGTGTAAGGCCTGCTTCTAAACCTGGTTCTTTCACCAGGTATGTTTGGCTTGGAAAAGTCTTTTCAACTTCCTGTGTTCACATTTCTTAACCTGAACAGTGAGAGTTTTGAATGAGATGGCATCTCAGGACCCTTCTAGTTCTATGATCAAGATTGTGCGTATGAGTGTGTGTGAGAAATTTCACTTTAGATTAAATTGCTTTGCTAGGATAGATACAGCTAATGAGCTCATCAACATCTCGTCAAACGTTTGGCAATTTTAAAATCAGCTAGAGAAAGAAGACACCCACGTGAAATGGCAGCAGAAGAGTGGTGAACAATCTCGAATACCCCTTGACTTCCACCGTATTTTGTGCTAGGATATAGAGTTCTCTGAAGTTCTGCGAAGAAAATCACAGGAAATTTACTTCAAAAAGCAAAATGATGTGAAAGTCAAACCCCAAACCAGTAGAAGCTGGAGAGCGGTTTGCTTTTTGGATCCTGTTTCCTGCCCAGTTTCTCACCATGACTCGGTCTTTGCTGGAAGGTTCTGCTTCTGCAAGCAGAAGTCTTTCATAGTGTCCTGCATGTAGCATTGGAAGCCGAGCCAAAATATTTTTGAAAGACCAAGTTTTAAATGAAATTCTTTACTATCTTAAAGGTGAATCAAATCAAACGTAATAACAGTGCAATAAAGTTTGTGGATGATTAATCCAGGGAGAGTCAATTTTGTATGACAAATGCCTGCCCTTCCAAAATGATCACAAGAACACGACCATATTCTCCTTGCGGGATCCATTTAATGCCAATTTGGAGAGTAGACTATTATTACTAAGCAAAAATGGACAGCTTGAGCAAGAGCAAGACCCCATCTCTACAAAAAATGTAAAAAATAGATGGGCGTGGTGGCACACACCTGTAGTCCAAGCTACTCGGGAGGCTGAGGCAGGAGGATTGCTTGAGCCCAGGAGTTTGAGGTTGCTATGAGGTATGATGACGCCACTGCACTCTAGCCCGGGCAACAGAGCAAGACCCTGTCTCAAAAAAAAAAAAAAAATAGAATGGCATAAGTAATACAAATGATGTTCTACGTTTGCTTTCTTTACATTACTGTTTGCAACTTTTCTACTTTATTTAAACATGAAAAGGATAGTATTAGTTTAAAATTGATTTGATTTTCTTGAGATTTGGTTCATTTTACATATACACACTACATCCCATTCCTCCTGTACACATCAAGAGCAACCCTTTCCTCAAGTCCAGATATCACACAAATGCATCACGGTCCCTTTACATTATATTTCTATGGTAATTATTCTTTGCTGTTTCAAAAAATTGTGTTTAACTTAAGAAATTTTTATAATTCTTTGATCACAAAGAATAGGTAAAATACTGGGAATGGCGCAAAAATGGCTCCACCGAAAGCCTGCGTTATGTAAGCGATGAGTTCAGTTCTCCATAAAGAATAAGAAAATATTTATAGGAGGCAGCTGATACAAGGAGGTTAAATTTAGAATGAAATTTTTGTTTTTTTCTTGACTCTCCTTTTTAGTTTCCAATTGAAATTAATGAAACTCAAGCTTCTGGACTATTTGGCGCAGGACCAGAACATACACAACAGTAGCCACAGCATCAGCATGAATTTTAACGAGATTCTGAGCTATCTGAGGTTGGTCCTGATGAAACCTTCCAGCAGGCGACTGTGAAGGGGTAGGATTTATGTCCAGGTAGCTCACTTCTTTTTCTTAAAGGAGACGAGTCTCTAAAGATAGAATAGCAGACAGTAGAAGTATAGCTAATGGCAGGATCAGGAGGAGGGCATTTTGGATGTTGACAAAAATATGAGCAGACCCAACTTGAGCTTATGTGCTGCCTACCGTGGTCCATGAGGTCCTTAAATGTTCAGTCCATCTCAGAGAATAGCTTCGATGTTACTAAATATAATAGAACCTGTGTTGGTTTCCACCAGAGAGAATAGTCCTGCATTGTGAGTCCCTATTGCCGGCAGCTGGGGCACTTCTAGTGACATAAGTTCTAATTTCGGCTTCAAACAATAGCTGCCATCAACAGTGAAAAACTATATTGTAAGATGAAAAATCGACCCAGGCCTCTTAATTTTCAAGTGACTTGAGGTTTTAACTCAAGTATTGAGTTGTATTTCCTATGTTGCCATTGGAATACGTTGGCAGGGACTGATGGGTATGTCCGTTATTATTTTGCCTCTCTTGGTGATTTCATCCTGGATTTTTAGCTGAACATAGAGTGCCCTGAAATAAACTCTAAATTTCACAGTTTCTCTTTCTTCCAGGTGTAGCCGATGACTAAGTTCTGGTCAGTAAGATGTAAGCAAAAATGTTACCTGTGACTTCCAGGAAGTGTCCTGAAGGTGAGGGAACATATCTGTTATTCTGCCCCTTTTTGTTCCTGACAGCTTGAGTTTTCATAGCCATCTCAGGCCCTGACGTGAAGTCTGCACACTGAGGATGACAGAACACAAAACAGAAGGGTCCTGGACACCTCATTACCTTACCACCCCTGCTGTTTTCCTGGAGATTTTGAATCCATGAGAAAAATGAACTTCTATTTTTTTAAGCCACCTAATTACTTTTGCCACCAGAAGCTAAATTTAATCTTAATTGATGCATCTACATATTCAGTATTTACTGGGCTCTCAATACCTTGTCTCCTGTATCATGGAAGAGATTTTTATTTGGATATTTCCTGTAAAGTCACAGGTTTCTATACTATTTTGTTCACTAAATCCATGGGGACTTGTTTTTTAAAAAACTGTGTATTACAGTTTATCTTCTTTTCCTAATGAACCATACATTGTTTGCTGTAATCCAAATAGCCCTATTTTTAAATCTCATCCCTTTGTATTTTAACAGAGAAAATGTTATTATTCCTAATTTCCATTTTATCAAATGTTTCCTGGTGAATATGACCATATACAGTTGAGGATATAGGAAATGGTATTATTGTACCCAGTTATCTGCTGCCATCTTTGGAATTCCCATGCCCTCGCACTGCTGTGTGACTTGCAGTGCCTTTCTGGGGACAGGTATACTTCCTATGGCACATGGATTGCCCACATGACTTGCTTTAAACAAAGAAATGTGATCAGCAGTGACACATACCACGTGCATCTGAACAGAAGCTTCCGTGGTTCTGTTCTCTGTATCGCAAGAATGTAAATCTGGGGTAGCCTGAATACTCACTGTTCTCCTAGGCCCTGGCATGCAGTACATAAGTTCACACTGAGTTCGTTCATATTTTTCTTTCTTACCAAGACACACAGAGCAGAACTGAGCAGTGTTGCCAGCGTGTTGCAGACTTACATGTAAGGAGAGTGAGAGAGAAACCTGTTTTTCATTTTTATTGCAAGCCACTGAAATCTGTGAGTTGTTCGTACTAGATCATAACCTAAAGAAAGCTGACTGGTAGAGAAATCGGTATCAAGCAACTCTGCTGCTGTAACAAGAAAAATATGCAACATTGACTTGAGGGCCAAGCAGTGAGTGTCAAGAAAACTGTAACTAGAGGGTGGCAATTTTAGCGGCAAAATATTTAGTAAAACTGTTGCTTGCAATAAACTTGGAAGGCAGACAATGTCCTCAGTGAACTTGGGACTTTAGACAAAAACTGGGAAAACAGAATGTTGGAACCATGAATTGGTAAGCCATCAGCTGAATTTGACTAGATACTGCAAAAAAGAGATGAGCTCAGAAAAGAATTGGCTACTTTGCACGCAGAGTTAAAGGGATATAGAGAATGCACAAATTCTGGGACTTGCAGAACTGGGATGTGAAACACTTTCTCAACTCCAGCTGGTAAAAGTTAAAACTTAAAAAATTTTGAGCCAAAAGGCCAATTCAGCCTCAGCCTTGGTGCAAAGATCTAAAATTAAATTGAGTTGGCCCCCAATAAATCTCTTCCAATAAATAAAATGGTTCATTAGAAAGTAAATAAAGGTATAGCTATCTCAAAGAAGCCCAATAAGATCAATGTACCAGTCAATTAATCTAGAGGGAAAGGCCTATCTCAAAAAGAATTGCATGTGTTGTTATTGGCACATTGTGATGATAGACAAAAAATGAATTTTGCAGGATAAACATTTTTGCAGGATAAAGGTAGGGAACTGTATAATTTATCAACCAAACTGGAGCATTTTAAGAGAGAAAGGGGCAGTATTTATTATCCTGAGGCAACAGCCATGAACTAGGGCTATAGATTATGGACAAACCAGAATATACGACTACCCTAAGCAAAAGAGACGATGTTGGTTTGAGATATGAAATTGCCTTTGGGTCCCCGGCTCTTGATAAACAGGAGGAAACCTGCCCCAACTCCAAGGAGGGTATATAATCCAAAGCCACATCCAGGTGTGGCGAGGGAGAGCTGTGGGAAAAGAAGGACTGCAGGAGAGTGGGGCCAAAGGCCACAGAGTACATTGTACTGTCACTATACTTCCAGGAACTGAAACAAGTTCTAGTCAAGAGACATTCCCTTACCCCAGGGCAGAAAGGTGCTCTTACTATCTGCCCGATGGGATTTTGTAACTGCCACGGGCAAGTGACAATGTGTGATCCCCACATTCTTCACCCTTCGGAATAGCCATACTTACTGTGGTCATCCTTTTTCCACTGTTGTTTCTTGGGTGTATGGAGGTCACGGGGGACAATAAACTTGCCTTTTTAGTTCAGAGAACACCAGATCAAGGATAGCTTTATCGGGACCTGCTAAAGTGACCGTCATGAGACAATGGCCTTTGAGCTTGATACAGTACCTAACCAGAACTCTGACAGTGCCTTCCTTGGAGAAAGGGTGAGTATATTTTGCTTTATGAAGGGAGAGAACAAGAAGTTGGACTGCTGGAGATTGCATTACTGTTCCCACTCAAATGCAGCTTTCCCTGTAGGAGTATTACACATATGTCCTTACTTGCAGGGCCCTCCTAGGAGGAAATCATTCCCTTCCCCATTGATTTCAGGCTTGGCCACATGCAAGCAGAGCTTTAAGAGTCTTCATATTGTTCTGGCTCTGTTGTTCTCTCTCTGCCACAAGAACAGCATATTCTAAATTGAGACTTCTCCCTTGGCCTAGATTTCAGAATAAAAAAGGCGCATGGAGCAGAGCCAAGCAGAGCCCAGGAAAAGCACAGCTGCTCCACAGCCAACATATAAAAGGAGCAAAATATAAGACTTGGTTGTTGTGAGCCTCTAAGAATTTAGGGTTGTTTGTTACCACAGCACAACCCAGTGAGAGCTAACTGATACTGAAAGTCTTTTCAATGCACTGACCAAACAACAGCCTAAACTCCACCCTCTTAGCCCTTGCTAGGGACCTGTCCACCATGTAGATGTGTGAGGGGAAGACAGTACCACAAATAGGATAATTATTGAGGAGATAAATGGCCTTTGATAGAATTGGAAACCATCCTGTTAATGAGAAATCCATTCTTGGAAGGCTCTATGTCATAATTCCATTCTACCTGCTGCTTGAGGGTGATAAATGACTGGAAAGTCCATTCTAAATTTAGATTTTGAGCTTGCTCTCGGAATGTTCCAGCTATGTCAGGCACTACAGAGCTCAGTGACACAGTAGATCTGAAGCTCTTTCTGAGTAACCTCCTAATGGGGGGCTTTGGGTACAGAGAAAGTTTTAATTTTATAAGGATACTTACACACCGAACTATTATTCCTGTCATGATGAGGTTTACATTACTATGACACCTACATTGTTGCACATCGAAGGATAAATTTGAATTTTCTAACTGGCTTTAACCAATTCACCTGTGTGGCTACCCTGTCTTAAAACTGGGATTGCAGAAGGTGGTGCATTGGGAAATAACAACAAGTAGTTTTGGAGCCTGGGTTTCTGTGCTTCTGTATTTTGGTCCCCTTTGGTTCCAGGTGGTCACTGCATTTTTTAGGCTTTCTTGTGATATAACACTACTATAAGGTACTGGCTTGATGTTGAGAATATACGCTTGACCCTGAACAGCTGGGGAAAGGTGACAAAGCACCATTTCTGCTGCTTCGTTGACAGCTGGTGACATGTGCAGTGGTTGGTTCCAAGTGGTAGGCCAAGTTCCAACAGAGCAATTTGTAAAGACCCAGAAAGTTTCTGAAGAAAAGTCCTTTTTTATGTTTTACAATTAAGAGTCTAAGACAAAATCCAAAAGAGAACTAAGCATGGACCCATCATAAGGATATAATGCCATTTTTTCCTAGAAATGTTGATTTAAGATTAATATTTGAATCAGGCAATACTTCTCTGTCCAGGAAAGATTCTATCCAATATTAAATTCAGGTGAGAAGATAGTGAAATGATAGTGTGTTGCTGAGTTGCTGGATTTCTTTGTAGTTCAGTTGTCCACTATAAGAGCTAACAGCCCTGTTGTCTTAGTCCGTTTGTGTTGCTATAAAGGAATCCCTGAGGCTGCGTAATCTATAAAGAAAAGAGGTTTATTTGGCTCGTGGTTCTGCAGACTGTACAAGAAGCATGACACTAGCGTCTGCTTCTGCTCAGGGCTTCTGGGAGCTTCCACCCATGGCTTAAGGCAGGGGTGGGGAACCTTTTCAGGTTGAAAGTCCGCATTAATTTATCTGTAATCAAATAAGGCCGCATTCAAGAAACTTCAATTAGATATACTTAAAAAGGTACATTATTTTGTAAAAATCTAACTATTATGTACTTAATAATTTCAAAAAATGAAAATCATTTGTTCATGTTAAAGTTAACTAACCTTTTAATGACCTTGTTGTTTCTGCTTTTTGTTGTAAAGTATTTAAATATTTGGTTGCAGCATGGAGGTCCACAGTTTCAGTTGATTCTCTAGATGGGTGTCGTTCATTTGTGACCTTAAGGGTGTCTTAATTTGGGTTAGGTAGGAGAATGTAGATTCACAGCAATAAGTGGTTCAAAAGCAAGAAAGTATTTTTTAGACACGTTGCCAAAGGTGTGGGTATTCTGCATTTTTCCTTATTTCAGCTGGATCTTTCTTAGCATCATACAATGACTTCAAAATGTCATCTACTGAGCGCTCAATCAGTTCCATCTGTAGTTCTTTCAGTGCCTTGGTGATATCAACTAGGTGAGGCTGAAATGCTAATTTGAGTGTGATGGCTTGATTCTCAAAATCAGTGAAACTTTCATGGTATTCTCTAATTAATGGGTCTATAACAGCTGAATATTATTCAGATGATTCACATATATCATCCTGTTCATCAATGACCTTTGCTAACTGTCGAAAATGTTCATCCGAAATTTCCTTTTGAAGAAGTGTTTTGAAAAAAGATAGCTTTTTTTGAAATGCTTGGATCTTTTGCCATGTACCATACATAGACTGTTTTATCTTGCAAAGAAATATTCAAGTCATTTTGATTTGACATGATATCACACAGAAATGCTGCATTCCTATAGCAATCTCCTTTCAATAATTCACACTCCTGATTCTGTTCTTCATAAAATTCAACTATCTGTTCTTGCAGAGATAAAATTTTGGCTAACATCTGTCCCTGCAATAGACGACCCACTTTAGGATGTGCAGCAAATCCACACTGAATACTTCATAGTTCAACTTTAGCATGTTACAAACTTGATGATATCATGTTGCATTTGCACGAATATAGTTAACAATAATTGTAACTTGTTGCAAAATGTCACTTAAAATAGTAGCTTTAGCACAGAGATTTGGCTAATGCAAGATACAATGGAAAGAAATGAGAGCATCTGGATCTGTTAATACTTTTTTTTTTCTGTGCAATAAACCCTTCATGTTTTCCTATCATGGAAGGTGCAGTGTCTGTACATACACTCACTGAAGTTACCAAATTCAGTCCAACTTCACAATATTTGTCTTGAAAGTTGTTGAAGATATCTACTCCCCATGTTCTGTTCACAAGAGTGCCCAAAGCAAGTAACTCTTCATAGCAAAGAAAATCTTCTGTTGTGACCCGAATGAAGTATAAAACCTGTGCTGAGTCAGTAGTATCAAATGATTCATCTAAAGTGACTGAATATATATATTTTCCTTTTGAAGTATTGTGTGAAGTTGTTCTGTTAAGTTGAAGCCTAATTCATGCCGCTCATTAGTTATGGTTCTCCTTGAAAGAGGCAGTTGTTTGCACTTTGAAATGTTATCAGGATCCAGGCATCCTACAACTTTAATAATGCATTCTTTCACAATTTCTACATCACTGAATGGCTTCCCTTTTTTCCGAGGATATAAACTACTTTATAAGTGGCTTCACTGGCATTATTTCCAGGTCTTATTGCTGCTTGAAAGAATTGTCTTTGCTTTTCAGCTTTTAATTTCTGCAATACAACCTTTTGCATCTCTCCCTCTAATTTAAAATGTTTGTGGTCCTTATAAGTGTTATAATGCTGATAAGCATTGAATTTCTTTAATGTTGGTGTTGCAGTATCACAAAGCAAACAAATCATCTTATTAGCAGAAACAAGATAATATTGCATTTCCCAATCCTCATTTTAAAAATATGTTTTCTTCCTTCAGAGTTCTCTTGGTCTTCTTTGACATGATGAGCTGTTCAGCAGACAGAATTAAAAATTACTGTCGAACTGTGCAACTATTCACAAGTTCCACTTCAAACACAAACACAGTGCACCACTGTAAAAAGCTAATAACAGACTGGTGAACTCAACCCCCATAAACTCTCGCCAACCAGCCTTGTGCAGTAGTGGCCCCCGTCAGGCGGGGTAAGTTAGAACTAAATCAGGAGTGTAGCAGACATCAATTTAGACCTTATGGCTTACTAATGTTCTAATGGTGCCAGTCAATCTGGGAGGATTATTTCGTTAAAACTTATTTTATTCTTTGGTATCTTAAATACATTCATTTTAAAAATAAAATAAAAATATAAAAGACAAAAAAAGTATTATTAAAAATAAAAGGATTTGTTTTGTAAAATTTGGATTCAGTTAAAAGGCTGCACTTAAGAACCTAGAAGGTCACATGTGCCCTTAAGGCCGCAGGTTCCCCTGGCACAAGGCAAAGGGGGACAGCATCACATGGCAAGAGGAAGGATGTGAGAGAGGAGGAGGTGCCAGCTCTTTGCAACAATCAGTTCTTAGGGGAACTAGTGGAGTAAGAAGTCATTCTCAGGAGAAGGCACCAAGCCGTGTTTGGTCCACCCTGTGACCCAAACACCTCCCGCCAGGGGGATCGAATTTCAACATGAGATTTAGTGGGGATAGATTTCCAAACTGTATCACTGTTCAAACCTAGTCAATTCAGGGTTTTGTTGTGTTTTTTCCACTGAGTGCCCTCTATGACTTGAGAACTGAGTTTTGAAAAACAGTCCCCATCTTTAAGATGCTTAATAGTCTTTTGGAATTCATTCAGTCCCCAGGTGTGCCAAAGCACAGAAAGTGGTTTACAGGTTGGGATTCAAATCCTCTGGAGACTAATCTATAAATGGTTAAAGCTCTAAATGAGTGGGCCTGGCTCCTGAAAAGCTGGAAACATTTACATTCCCAAGCTTCTGTTCTCTTTGGGTAGCCCTTGACCTTTGTGGAGCATCTTACGCGTCAAGGATATAAAAATAACCTGGCATTTACATAGCACCTCTCTCCCACTTAGCTCAGCGAGTTCATTGTTCCAGGAAGTCTGACAGGCGTTTTACTCATCCATGTAAGACCTATTCTTATTTATTCCCATTTTCTTAGCTGTATCAAGAATTTATATGCTCATTTCCAGATTCACTTAAAATAACACAATTCTAGTAATCCAGTTGCTTCATTTGCATCCCAAACATAAATTAAATAGAATAGTACATTATTCAGTGTTTATTACCATTTAGCAGCCACACTTCCTTGATTTTTTAAGCTCCCCTTTAAGCTTCATCTGACAGATGTTTTGATTTAATCTTCTTAATTTTTTTGCATTGCAATACTGACATTTTCCACCTGTGGGAGGTCTAACAGTCTCAGAGTTCAGGAACAGCCCCAAACCTGAAAGTGGATGAGGACTTGACAGTAACCAGTAGCCAGAATGGCCAAAAAATGCTGAAAACACTGAAAGTATACCTAAGGCCCAATGGAAAAGAAATGGCCTGAGGGAACTAGGTGAGATTGTTGAAGCCTAGTCCCAGCGGCAACAAACTGAGAGGTACCCATAAAAGAATAATTGAAGGAGAAATAAGAGGCAAGAAGGAAGAAATACAAACAGTGAATAGGGACAACTGACACTGCAGCTTGCACAAATAATAGCAGAGATTAGTAGTAATGAGGTCAGCAAAGTGCATACCACGTGGCCTTGACAAAAGGGGCAGTCTGGGGCCCTAAAGTGTAGAGATGAAAAAAAATCAGAAACTTGAACGAACTCTGTGAAAATCATGATGTGATAGCACAAAAATTACACACCTAATCAAATACTCAACACAGCCACTTTGCTCTTCTTGAAGACATATCCCATAGTATCCCCATAGATAAAATGAGACTCTAGTCATCAAATCTGTATTGTGATCACTGTAAAGTGTTGTGCTCAGCTGAAAGAAACCCTGTGTGTTTCCCTTGAGAAATTTATGATCCAGCAAGCATGAAATAAATGCAACAGAGATGCAGTCCCTAAAACGATGCACGCAAGGTGTCTCAGGATTTCTGTGAATCAGATCCCATGGCAAATGGTTCTAAAGGAGTAATTAAACCAGTTTTCTAGAAACTTTTCTTTATGGGATAGAAAACTCTAATTATTATCCCATGACATCAACTTAAAATTTTTCATTTTCATGTAGAATGTTTGGTCTGCTTAAGGGTCTTCCAGACCAAGATATAATAGAGAAGTGACTGCTGAGCAAGCTGAAGCATAATTTCGCTATACTTAGATGTACAGCAAAAACATAGTTCCCTGTCCTCTCATATTGCTCTGATCTCCTCCCCAGGCCTCCACCCCTCTGACAGACAGGCTCAACTGAGATTGCTACTTATTAATATTTTCATTTCTTCCAATTCAAGCAGTTTCTTTTCTGTTTATAAACCTTCACTCTTTTCACTTTCTTTGGGATTGTCTTTGGTATGATGAAATTTATGTAAATGGTGTCATATTTCACCCCTCCTCTTCCTTTCCCTCCTACACTTCTGCATCGGATGTAGGAGGGACTTTGCTGAGTTCTCATGGTGGTGCAGGGAAACAGAGTCCCTGGGTGCAGGGAAACAGAGTCCCTGGGTCTGGAGTTTTGGAGTCACTGCGGCCAAATGGCCTGGTGTTGCAGATGGGCAACCTCCATCGCCTCTTTCGTGATCTGTACTGCTGCCATCCCCGGAGCCCACGGTCCCAGAAACTTGCCCCGTACTTAGAAATCCCTAGTTCTATACCATTTTGGCTGGGACTCCAGAGCTCTGCAGTCCACTGGTACCCTGAGCACCTCCACGTTGTGTAACTGGACACACAGTCATCCAGCCCACTTGCATATCACATATAGGCCATGAAAAGCAGGATAGCTTTTCCATCCAACCCTCTGTGGTCTGCTCCCACCTCCACGGCGTCACCCCGGTGTGCTGGAACTGTCCGTATGTAGAGTTTCTCCCGAAGGTTGGCAGCCTCCCTCTGCTCCCTGTGCCAGGAGAATGATGCCATGAGCCTAAGTATTCTTGGTCTCTCCCATGCCTCTCTGGGCTTTCTAAAGCCTCGCCTCCACTCCAGATGGTCAGCCCAGAAGTTGGAATGAGTAAAAGGATGAGATCCCTGGTGTCTGACCTCCTTGTTCTCTTCTTTTCCCTTTCTCTTTCCCAAAACCGCACCCCTCATCTACATAAAAGGAATACCTTCTCTACCTCTAAGGAATAAACTCTATCATCCAGGCTTAAAGTAATTTAGAAACTCCTCTTTTCCCATATAAAGCCAGGCATGCAAAACTACTGTGTTGTTGCAAAATCTTATTTGGAATAAGAAGTTAACTTTTTATGTGTGGACTGTTGGGGCACAATCTTCATCCAGACGCCCATTTTCGGCAGATAGCTGGACATGCTTGTTAGGAAGATGGTCATTTTCAAAATACAACAAAGAAAAATGTATTTGTTTGGGGAAAAATAATGAAACCCTATAGTCTAAATATTGAAAGTATATTATAGAAATAAAAGTCATGAAAAACTCAGTGAGTTTTGAGTTCAATATTCAGAGTTAGGAACTATCAATCATTGCATATGTAGGAGGGAAACAGTTCTTGAGTCGAAGTGCTTGAAAAATCCTCTGGAGAAGCTGTCTGCTCCCTTTATTGCCTGCTGTCATGTTCACCCAGGGCCTCTGCCCTCTTCCCGTTCTCCTGACACACAATCCCTGTGACATCTCCTTTGGAAAATGACTCTGACACACACAAGCCTTTTGCTAAATTTTCCCCAAATATTTCAGCCTCTTAGCTCTCTCTCACACGCACACACACACTCACACACACGTATGCACATGGTTGCCAATTCCCAACAATGCCCCATGAAGTTCTTGCACTCCATCTGTCAGGATTTATGTAGGATAATTCTTTTTTAGAGAACTTCTCTTTCTTCCAGTGAAGTGGGTTGGGTACTTAGCCATTTTATTCTAGTTCCCCTGAGATTTTAGGTGTTTTTATTAATAAATTACCAAAAAAAAATGCACCATAAACCTATAGACCTAGAGCTTTGTTCACAGGCAGATGTCAGTGGTTTTATCAAGGTCAGATTTTAACCACTTCTAGGAACTCTTTTCTTCCTCACCGTCTAAATAACTTCTAGAGATCTGTGAAGTAGAGAGTATATAGGCTTCGATCTTAGAGTCTAGACCCAAGATAAGATCACTGAACTACAAAATTGCTACGTCACTTCTCACTTCACTTCTTCATTATCTTCATCATCATCATCATTATCATAAAACTGACAAACATTTGCAGGCACTGACCAGTGTGGCAGGCACTGCACCAACCAAGCGCCTTGCATGCATTAACCCATTTACATTCTCAATAACCCTTGCGATAGGTAAATTTATATCTCCGTTTCCCAGAAGAGGAAGCAGAAGCCCAGAGAGGTTAAGCAAATTGTTCCTCCTCTCGCTGTTCTAGAGAGTAGAAATGACACCTCTAATCCCAGCCTTATCCCACCCCTTAAAAACACCTGAATGGTGTAAAGAAAATGTCTGGACCTCTGCAAGAATCAGGCTGTCCTCTAAGAAATGGAAATCTCAATCTGCAAACCTCCTGCCCCATCACACTGTCTTCTCAACTCTCTGAGCTTTCATTTATTTATCTGGAAATAGGAGCGCTTAAATAAACCACTGTGTTCCTAACCCCTTCTCAAAGTAGTCGGGTGGGGTAGATAGAATAATGGAACCCCCCGAACAATGTCCACATCCTCATCCTCCAAATCTGTAAATATGTTAAGTGACATTGCAAAGTAGCATTAAAGTATTTAATCAGCTGACTGTGAAATAGGGAGATGAGCCTAGATTATCCAGGTGAGCTCAATACAAAAACAAATCCATTTAAAAGTGGAAGAGGGAGGCAGAAGAGGAGGTCAGAATGATGTGATATGAGAAGGACTCTGCCTGGTGTCGCCAGCTCTGAGGATGAACAGGCGCCAAGGAATGCAGGTGGCCCCTAGACTCTGAAAAGGGCAAGGAACAAATCTACCTCAAGAGCCCCCAGGAAGGAACATAGGCCTGCCAACACCTCGGTTTTGGTGCATGAGATCCATGTTGGACATCTAACCTGGAGAGCTGTAAGATAATACATTTGTATTGTTTTAAGCCATTAGGTTTGCGACAATCTGTTACAGCAGGCACAGAAGACAAACACACTGAGTGACATATGAAACATTCCTTAATTTCTCTGAAATTCGATTTTCTCATTAGAAAATGGATATAATCCTGACCCTGGTCCCTGGCCTTAAACTGAATCCTAACCGTAACCTTAACTCTATCTGGGTGCAAACTCTACAGCTAAGTGAGCGACAAACCAATTAGTGTAAAAGAATGCATTCGTATGTATTTCTTTGCTTACAAACGTTGCTTACGTTACAGCTCCAAGGTCAGCTCCAAGGTCAGAGTCAATGAACTAACGTGGATACCAAGTCTAGCACGTAGCACGCCCTCAAGGAACTTTATATCCCTTCCCTTTCTTCTACCTTCAGACTCCATCATGCTAATTTCAAATCACACCTTATTCACCCACTACAAGAGCCAAAGTACTAATATGCTGTAGACCTGAGGTATTTCAAAGATTATTGAAGCAGAAATGCAAGCTAATCAACGAAGGCATGAACAGTTAAAGGAGATGAATCTCACTTCCCTGGAGTGTACTTACCTGATGCAAGCTTCACCTTGTGCAGTTCAGTGCATCGACCTGCCTTCCAGGCTTTTCCCTATTTCTTCCAGAAAAAGAAAGCAAAGAAAAAGCAAAATAGTTTTTGGGGTAATTTGATTTGAAGTCACCTAGAGAGCAGTGGCAGGTAAAATTAAACTTGAAAGCAAATAAGAATGTTATTCAGAGGGGCCATGCTGTTAAAATAATAATAATAATAAGTAGGTCATAATTAAATGCTTATTCTGTGATTTCTTGGAATGTCTCAATTCTCTTCTTTGCCTCCAGCTCTTAGTTTCTAGCCACTGCAGGAATTAATCCATACATGAAAGACAGTTGGGGAAAAAATGCTACCTTCTCTCATCTGAAATACCAGTTTGACAATTTAAATGAATTCCAGGCCAATCATGAATCGAAAAGGAGAAAATTTTAGATCATCCATGTTAAAAAGAAGTCATGGAGGTTGCTGATAGCAGAGAGGTTAGAGGGAGGAGTTTGTCATTAGGATCCAGATAAGACAAATAATAATACTATGGGAGATCTCGCTTTAAGGAAACTTGGTACACGAAAATCTAGCTTTACTCAATATAATTCAGGAATTGCTTATCCACTTTGCAAAAGCATTCAGGCAGTGATTCTTGAAAACAGGCAACTCTCCTAATGCACTAAAAAAAACAACTCTCTGAAAAATGCAATTATTACTTGATTCTCCAGAAACACATCTGTTGCATATGACAATTTGCAGCTGTTCTTCCCTGAAGAGACCCTTATTTGAATTATTTTTTCCCAGATTTACAACATTCATAGTTTTTATATATTCTCCATTACCTTGATCCTTTGCTAAATTGTCTTAATGTATAACACATGAAAGCTAAATTTTGTTCTGCTGTTCTAAAAGATGTCAAGAGCCTGAAATTCAATGACCTTTGATAAAGTCATCCAGAGTAAAGGAAATGCTCACACCAAGGATTTTTGGCCAGATAATGGCCACAGCTTTGAAGCAGCTCTTGCCGAGTCAATAGTTAATTAACAATGATAAGAGGCTTGTGAGCCAATAGTTAATTAATAATGATAAGAGGCTTGTTTTAGTTCTGTAGCTTGTGGCTACGTTAGCTTTGGTATAGGATTTATTGTGCTATAGGTTCTCACTCTTTTGAAAAGGACAGGTGAGACTCACATCAGTTCTCACGGTGGTTCCTAAAGCAAATCTCCCCTGCAGCTATGGTCTGTCCCTGGGTGGGTGGCACTGTTGCCTGGAAGGGAAGAAAGAGATTCCAGTGAAAACCTTAAAACCTCATGCTCTGGAAACTGATGAACCTGAGAAAAGACTGTTGTCTCCACCATTTACTGATTGGATGAGTTTGAGCATATTGCTTAATCTCTTTGAGTTTCACTTATTTCATATATAGGCAGACCTTATTGTACTTTGTTTTTTGGTGCTTCACAGATACTGCATTTTTAATAAAGTGAAGGTTTGTGGCCATCCTGCATTGAGCTAGTCTATTGATCCCATTTTTCCAACAGCATGTGCTCACTTTGTGTCTCTGTGTCACATTTTGGTAATTCTTGCAATGTTTCAAACTTTTTCATTATATCTGTGACGGTGATCCGTGATCAGGGATCTTTGATGTTACTACTGTAATTGTTTTGGGGCACCACGAAGTGCATCCGTATAAGATGGTGAGCTTAATCCATAAATGTGTGTGTCCTGATTGCTCCAACTGGCTGTTCCCCCCCTCCCTCTCCTCAGGCCCTGCTATTCCCTGAGACACAAAAGTGTTGAAATAAGGCCAATTCATAACCCTGCAATAGCCTCTAAAGTGAAAGAAAGAGCTTCACATCTCTCATTTTAAATCAAAAGCTAGAAATTATTAAGCTTAATAAGGAAGGCATGTCAAAAATCCAGACAGCCAAAAGCTAGCCTTCTTGCACTAGTTAGCCAAATAGTGAATGAAGAGGAAGAGTTCTTGAAGAAGATTACAAGTACTACCCCAGTGAATGCATGAGTGATAAGAAAGCAAAATAGCCTCATGGCTGATATGGACAAAATTTGAGTGGTCTTGTTAGAAGATCAAACCAACCACAGCATTCTCATAAGCCAAAGCGTAATCCAGAGCAAGCCCCTAACTCTATTTGATTCTATAAAGTCTGAGAGAGGTAAGGAATCTACAAAAGAAAAGTTTGAAGCTAATAGAGGTTGGTTCATAAAGTTTAAGAAAAGTAGCCATCTCTATTACACAAAAGTACAAGGTGAAGCAGCAAGTACTGACATAAAATCTGCAGCAAGTCATTCAGAAGATCTAGCTAAGATCATTGATTAACCTGACTACACTAAACAACAGATTTTCAATGTAGACAAAAGAGTCTTGTATTGGAAGAAGATGCCATCTAGGACTTTCATAGCTTGAGAGGAGAAGTCAGTGCTTGGCTTCAAAGCTTCAATGGACAGGCTGAATCTTTTGTTACGGGCTAATGCAGCTGATGACAGTTGAAGCCAGTGCTCATTTATCATTTCATAAATCCCAGGGCCCTTAAGAATTGTGCTGAATTGACTCTACTTGTGTTCTCCTGGATTATAACAATATGTTTACATCATGCTTTACTGAATATTTTGAGCCCACTGTTGAGACCTACTGCTCAGCAAAAAAGATTCTTTTCAAAATGTTATTGCTCATTGACAAGGCACTTGGTCAATGAAAAGTTCTGATGGGGATGTGCAAAGAAATAATGTTTTCATGCATGTAACACAACACCCATTCTGCAGCCTGTGGAAGGAGTCATTTCAATTTTCAAGTCTTTCTTAGTTAAGAAATACATTTCATAAGGCTACAGCTGCCATAGATAATGATTCCTCAAATGGATCTGGGCAAAGGAAGTTGAAAATCTGGAAATGATTTGCCATTCTAGATGCCATGAAGAACATTCATTATTCATAGGAGGAGGTCAAACTGTAAGCATTAATGGGAATTTGAAAGGAGTTTATTTCAACCCTTGTTGGAAGACTTTGAGGAGTTAAAGACCTCAGTGGAGGAAGTAACTGCAGATGTGGTGGAAATAGCAAGAGAACTAGGATTAAAATCGGAGCCTAATGATGGAACTGAATTGCTACAGTCTCATGAGAAAACTTGAATGGATGAGGAGTCACTTCTTACGGATGAGCAAAGAAAGTAGTTTCTTGAGACGTAGCCTGCTCCTGGGGAAGATGCTGTGAACATTGTTGGAATGTTGAAATGACAACAAAGGATTTAGAATATTACATAAGCTTAGTTGATAAAGCAGGTTTGAGAGGATTGATTCCAATTTTCAAAGAAGTCCTACTGTGAGTAAAATGCTATTAAACAGCATCGCGTGCTGCAGAGAAATTTTTCATTAAAGGAAGAATCAATCGATGTGGCAAACTTCACTGTTGTTTTATTTTAAGAAGTTGTCACAACCACCCCAACCTTCAGAAACCACCACCCTGATCAGTCATCAGCCATCAACATGGAGGTGAGACCCTCCACCAGCAAAAAGATTACAATTCACTGAAGGCTTGGACGATTGTTAGCATTTTTGAGCAATAAAGTATCTTTTAAGGTATGTATATATTCCCACTGGCAGGAAAGCCACCTGCTGGCAGCTATAGCCATAAAAGCAAGAAAAATAAAGCACTGGGAAGGGAAAGACAAGCACCTTCCTCTTGTAGTCTCTCTCCCACGTGTTTAGGTCTGTCAAGGACTAGCATGGCACTGGCTGCAGAGAAATATTCCAGAGTTTGTCTTCCGTAGCACAAAGCAGGGCAAGGAAAGGTGAATTTTGAGTGGAGACATTGATAACTGGCATAGGTTCAAAGTAGGTAAAATGAAGGCACAAGTTTGGAGAAAAATTGCCTAAGTCCTGATTTTCAATGCCATGCTCATGACCTCAGACAAGGGAATGTTAGGATCAACTAGTGGAATATTGTGGGCATGATGACTCTCAAAATTAATCTGCTTCTCACCACAAAAGTTCTCTAAGGCTCTCTTCCACCCGGTTTTTGTACAGGGTTCATTGCCTGCTGCTCAAGAGGAAGCCAATACACTGAGACAGCAGGGTTACAGCAGAGAAAGAGTTTAATATTGCAGGCACCGTGTGCAGAGACGGAAGTTCTTAAATCCATCTTCCTGAGAATTTGGGGGAAGAGTTTTTAAAGATAGTTTGGCAGGTAAAGGGCTAGGAAGTTGGGTCTGCTGATTGGCTGGGTTTCGGGTGGAACCACACGGGTGCAGAAAGTGTCTCCTTTGCTAAGTTGGTTCTTAGGTGAGGGTCACAAGACCAGTTGAGTCAGTTCTCCGGTATGGGCCACTGGTCTGGGTGGGTTGGCCAATCCACTGGGGTGCAGGGCCTGGAGGACATCTCAAAAACCAGCCTGAGATTTCACAAGGGTGATGTTGTCTATGGGAGCAATGAAGAAAGCTAAGAATCTTTATCACCATCAGCTCTGTGACTCCTGAGTAGTGAGCAATCATAGGAAAGCAAGCTCAGGAGCAATGGCTGGGATATATGTATTTCCCCTACCACAGTTCCCACCCTGTGGCCCTTTATTAATTTTATAAAGTGTGGTTTCATTCTTTTTTTTTCTTTTTGAGACAGAGTCTCACTGTGTCACCCTGGCTAGAGTGCAGTGGCATCATCACAGCTCACTGCAACCTCAAACTCCTGGGCTAAAGTGATCCTCCTGCCTCAGCCTCCCAAGTAGCTGGGACTACAGGTGTGTGCCACCACGCCAGGCTAAGTTTTGCATTTTTGTAGAGATAGGGTCTCACTCTTGCTCAGGCTGGTCTCAAACTCCTCAGCCTCCCAGAGTGCTAGGATTGCAGGCATGAGCCAGAATCCTTACATACATTCTTAAAAGAAATGTAACACACTGGCTTCCTGTTTGTCTCAGCAGGTTCATCGAAGACCTAGTGAGATGTCTGCAGCAGCGTGCTCTGTTAGAGTGGCACCTATCACTAGTGACTTCCCCCAGCAAAGGCTGGAACTGAACAAAGGGAGACTTGGAGTAAGTGTCAGCCACAGGAGCACAGAAACCCAATTTGAATATTTTAAAATTTAATTAACTGTTATTGTGGATTGCATGACTGAATCCACCAACTAATTCAATCAAAATAGTCAAACTGGTTGCTACTGCAATTTAATTTTACTTCCTAACCATATAATCATATAATGGGTTAGTGGAGAGACACTGGGAAATCTTTTCCAGTGCAATATTTAAGAACAGAATTTGGGGTCTCAAAGAACTTAATTTAGACATAATAATTCCTCTTTTATCTTTCTCCTGCTGGAATGCAATGAGTCTGTGTTTGACTAATTGGACTTGCACATGGCGATCTACCCACATGACTAGCAGAAGCCTCTAAAGTGGGCTGAGCGTTTCCCCTTTTCTGGCCTTAAGCTTATTGTCCTGAACTAAACTAGTTACTGTGGACCAAGCTCCAGGCTCAGTGTTGAGGGAGGTTTTTGTGCAAGAAATAGACAGTCTAGCCAGGACCTACGGTTGTGAGAAGGCGAAGGAGCCTCAGTTACGTGGCACAAAACATTAACTACAAGACATAATGAGAGTCAGGGACAGTGTGCATGCACTTGAATACCCTGGGCAGGACTCACAGAGAGGGTGGCACTGACTGCCTGACACTTGTCATTTTTGTCTATGTGTAGCTGGGGGTGGAGATGGTGTGTTGGGTGCTGCTAGTGAAAAAGTGTGAAGTGAGTGATGAAAATCCTAGATCCCAGTTCTAGCTCATCTATTCCATGGTCCTGTGAGTTTCAGCAGAGCACTCAGTAAACACTGATCTGGTTATTCCTGAAGTGAGAATAACAGACGATTTGTCTACACAAAATGAGACAATGAAAGCAGTAAAGTTCCCTCGGCGTTGACTATTACTAGGAAGGTACACTTAGCAAGACTGTGTGATTAGTGAGAATCTTTTTTCCTGGCCACAACTGAGTATAGTCACCTTGAAAAGAACTGCATTCTAATGAGTTGGAAGGGCAAACCGCCTTCAGCTGCATAATTCACCCAGCACAAAGGCAAGAGCAAATGGAAACAAAATTCCAGGTTCATACACTTGCATATGTTTGTTTTTTTATTTTAATCTGAAGAATGCACTGATTCCTTTAAAGCTATGAGCAGCCATGCCAAGTGTCCAGGTTTTTCCGGCATATGACAGCTCAGAGTCCGGGATGAGTTGAAGCCTCTATTTTTAGCTTTTAGTCAAAGGATAAAAATCAGACCTTCCTGTGGGAATCATCTATTCTGAGTCATGCAACACCATCAGGCCAGAATAAAATAGCTCCATAACCCCAAGCATTCATTACCTGTGAAATAAAAGAAGCAGAAGCATAGTTTTAAAGATTCCTCTCCCTGCACCCTTAGAGATTTCATGGCGTTCCATGAGATGAGCATACTGCCCTCGGTCAGAGCGAGAGAATCGTGTGACTGATAGTGGCTGAGCTTTCTGCCTAGCTGGACTGGTAAGTCCTGTTTCTATCTTCCAGGAGCAAACATACAACACTTGGTTACTCCGAGAATGTACAGACTGTGACCATAGAAATTCAGTATCAATTGGACATTGGGGACTCATATTCAGAAATGTAGATATCATCTGTAGATATCATTTAAACTCTTTATTTGTAAATAAAGAGTGAGGTAACTGGGCCCCACAGAATGTTAACAACTCATCCCAGTCAATTCACAAGTTAGTGGCAGGGCAGGATCTAGGATGCACAAAGACTGTAAATGGTTAAGGTCCTGATTTGCTAATCAGGAGTGGATTCCAAAAACTACAGACTAATGAAATGAAGGAATCATAGATTCATAACTGGAAGGAGTAATAGGGTCCCTTATTCTGACCCACTCATTTTCGAGATGAAACAGGACATTACAGAGGAAGGCGCTTGCGTGGTGACATTCTGCCGGCTGACAATGGAGCACAGCTAGAACCTGGGTCTCCTGATCTCCGCCTGGGGAATCTTTCCACTTCACTAGCATTGAGATTCTTCTCAGGCAAAATTCTAGAATAGATTATTAAGCAGATGGCTTGGGAGCATTTTATAAAGAAAGCAATCATTAGCAGCCAGCATGGGTTCAGTTAGAACAAGTCAGTCATGCCAGGCTGGTCTCATTTCCTTTTTGATGTGGTTTCAAGAAAATGTACACACCATGGTAGTGGCTAAAGTGGGGGATGCTCCAGCAGAATGAGGGGAGCTGTATTTACCCTGCTAAGGTCATAGCCAACCTGCCTCGGTCTATATGTTTCTTCTCCTTGTTTCCCTGCCTGTGCTTTGTGCAGAATTCTACTGTCCTTCACTTTCCTACCTAAGCCTGGGGCCATCCAGTGAGAATCTACCTTTCTTCTTCTATAACCTGTGTACCGCCAGGATAATTTACCTTTTCCAAACTGGAGATACAGGATTTATATAATGGTAGAATTCATTTCGTTTGTGAATACTGGATTTTGGAGAGAAGACACGTAGACACAGTATCCTTAGTGGGAAGACATTGGGAGCTTTAGATTCACCTGGCTATTTTTCAAGTACTATTGGGCAAGTGCTCCGCACCCTCAAATGCCAAGAGCCCCGGGAAGGAAGGAAGATACCGTTACCTGCTGGTACATGCAGAGATGAACATTTCCCAATTTGTGATAAAATCAAATTAACAGGCTCTTCCACTAATGGCCATGCATGATATGTATTATTATGGAAATGAGGGATGATTGAACTTTGAGGAAATTGTGAAAATTTTGCAATGGGAGAAGGGGTTTTAATCTATATTTCTTCGTCAAATCTCTTCCTGGAGCTGAGTTTACTTAATAACATTGCCTATGATCAGGATGCCAGTGGGCAGCATGAGGCCACCAAAGCTTCCTAGACTGGGCAGCTTGACCAAGAATGTTAATGGAATACATGGTGCATCTTGACCTTTGTGCGACATTGCCAAAGACATCCATGGTCCTCTCATCACACATTATGACCAGACTTTGGGACACAGCATGTCTTGATTAATGGCTCTAGAATTTTCTACAAGTTGACCACTGTGCTCTGTTCTTGGCTCTTTGGTGTTCCATTTATGACCTGAATGTAAACATATGCTATTTGCTGACCAAACTAATAGCCAAAAGTTGAGGCTTGACTTAACTTTCTAACAGTCAATGCTGTGCAAAGATGGTGCGGCCCCAGGATAGGGTCAGTTTCCGCCACTGGAGGGGATACAATATAGGCAGGATGAGGCTTGGTAGAGACACAGCCAAAGAGACTTAATGTGTCTATGAGCCCATGGGGCTAAATAATCGCTAAACATTTTTTCTATTTTGTGATTCAATTATTCTAAAATACAAGACCATGAAAAATCTGAAATGCAAATGCTTAGCACTTATTAGTGGTGAGGAAAAGTAATATTTGTTTCTTTGTTTCTTATCCTTCCTTGCTTTTGCCTGTCCAAGGTCACACGGGCCATATGTGTTCAATATGCTCAAGACCCGGATGAATAACTCAGAAGAGAACAGCTGACATTGGGGAGCCTTGAGGTTAAAAAGGTGAGAGTGAGTCACAGATGCGAAAGTTGTATTTGCCTCACAATGTTTGCATTAGATAAATAGTCCAGAGGAAAAATGACCTGTTTGTTCTGATACCCTACTTTAGAGGAAATATTACTTAAGGGCAGAAAGTGGACCTAAACTATACTTCCATTTAAAATCAAAGAACTCATGATGAGATGTTTTCTGATTTTTTTTAATGGAAACCTCCAGAGTCCTTTCAAACAAACACACAGCAAAGGGAGCTCTCTTTCTACGGATTTTGAAAAGGATGCCAAGCATCCATGGTCCTGTGGATGCTAATGAGCATGCGTGTGTGTGGGTTCTCAGATGATCAGAATCCCTCTTGCCAGAATCGGTCTCAACCACTCAGAAATTATTTAACATCTGGATATCCTGCTCGTTTCTCTGTATTCAAAACAATGCAAAGAAACAAAAATAGAAGACATTGTCTCTATAATTAATAATCTTTCTGTTTTGTAACATAAGAAATGCATGTAAATCTTAAATCACAAGTTGCTATAAGTCATGGCAGCGGTGGGAAATGAGCTGGAAGAACTCCCCATTTGAAAGGAAGGAGTCTTGAAGGCTGGGGTATTGGAGCTAAAGCCTGAAGCTTGAGAAAATTCAGCCATATGAAGAGGTTTTCAGGCAGACACATCAGCAGACGCAAGGTCTTCAGGAAAGACGGAGTTTGAGGTCCTACGCAGGGCACTTAGAGGAGGCTGGTGTGGCCACGAGTGAGAGGAAGAAATATGGGCCCCACAAGTCAGAAGGAGCCAGGCCGTGCAGGGCCTCCAGGCCACAGTAAAGAGTTTAGGTTTCCCGCAAGCACTCTGGAAGACAATAAAGAATTTCAAGCAGGCAAAGACATGTCATGACTTAAAATTTTTAAAGCTTTCTCAAGCTGCTATGCAGAGAAGAGGTTGTCATAGCATCAGGATTGTAATAAGTAGGACAACCGGCTCAGTGGCAACTGAAGTCATCGAAGCAAAAATAATAGAAGTTTCAACTAGAAGGGGAGAGAGGAGAAGTGAAAGATTGAGGTGCATCCAGAGGTAGAGCTTAGAAAACTTGCAGCTAATGCTGAGATGTTATTGTATAGATAATTCAATGAAGTATAAATTTGTTTAAGAAAGTTAGAAAGTCTATACAAATGCAAGGCATTGCTATTGATGTAGCAACACAGACCAAATATGTGTTTCAGGCTATAAAAGACTACTCCTGGTAGACAGGCTTGCTAAACTTACTCCTCAACATAAGGAGGAAAGCATCACATATATACATTTACCCACCAGACGAAGGGGACCTCTGGTGGGTCCTGGGCAAGCCAGAAAATGATTATCAATAATTACGGCTCCAGTTATTTCTCACTGTGAGTCACCCATATGGCAGGTTGGGAACTGCTCCTTTTGAGATAGAGCTGTCCTTGTATACCTGGGCAGCATCTTGAACTCACCACCGCCATGCTGATTAAATGACTAATTTCTGAGAAGGGCATTCCCACCCCCTATCCAGGGAGGCTACCTAGGGCATTCTTGACAGCCTTTCTACTTTTACAGCACATTGGGACTTGCAAAAGATGCCTGCATAAAGCCAAAATAGCCATGCAATTTTGGAAACCCAAATCAAATCATTTATGTGACATTGTACAGAAAAATTAAATGGTTTATTATCTGAACTTTTTTTTATCTTTCAGCTATAGGAATGGGTCTTATTTAGACATATCCAAAATTACTGCTCCATAAAGAGCTTCTCCGACTCTGAAAGATGCTATATAAAACTCAGTTCTATTTCCAAGGCTGCTATAGATCCAAAATAAATCATCAGCAGTCTGTACGTTCGTTTATACATACATACTGTACCTTCTCTAACTGAAAATATTTCACACAACAGACTGAGTTCAATATGCTTTCCCTGAAGATGTCATTCTGAAGAACAGAAGTGCTATTACCTAAAATTTAAGAAGATAAGAATATTAATTTGCACAGTGGTTCCACTGGCTACACATTACCTGCACTGATGATTCTCTTAACCTTTCCAATTACAACGTGATCCAAATACTTATCTTAGTTTAATTAGAAAATATGTGATCAAATTCTTACATTTTGGATGGATTACATTTGCAATTCAGAAATTAACAGCTATAGTGTATGGAAAATGTCTTTGGGGTATTTCAGGTCTACTTGAGATCAGTATTTACTTTCTAGATATTGCAAAGCAGAAAATAGATACCAGAATAATGTGGGCATTGTGGAATCTCTTTTAAATTGCATGGGTACATTTCTTTCTGTTAAATCAAGAAAGACTATTTAAAATTGATATTTCTCAAAGTTAGCAAGGAAATTATCAATTACTAATAGCATTGTTATTGTTCTAGTCCTTTTTAAAAGCAGTTAAGCAGTATGGATCAAAAGCAATAGAAAGGTTTATACCTTTTACATAACTTATGAAACTGTAGCTTAGTAAAATATTCCAAAAATATGGGAAAATAATAAGCACACGGAATGTTTCAAATCATTCACAACAGTAAAATATTGGAATAAACCCAGATATCCAATGGTAAGGAAGTGATTAACAAATTATGGAGCATCCACTCAACCTAGTATTGTAAAACCTTTTAAAAATTATAGTTATAAAGGCTACGTAACAGCATGAATAATGCTTATACTATGATATTAAATAATGAATCAAGATTTATAATTATTTATCCAAATGACTTCAATAAAATATAAAAAGAAAATCCCCCTATTAATAAGGCTGTTTAAACTGGATCGCAGTTTTTAATCAACGAGACAGTGGCAGATAGAGTATATGTGCACAGGCTTTTCCAAGATCCTGGAGAGTCTTAGTTAAAGACATATTATTAGTCAGAGAAACAGAGCCACTAAGAGTAATGTAGAACAAGGAGTTTATTACAGGGGTTAGATGTTCACGAAACTATGGTGGCTGGTGGAGGAGTCTATGCTAGGCGTCATTTCTGTGCCTGATGCTGAACCTGAAGTCACTATAGAAGAGCCAGGCCAGCAACGGGGGGGAAACCTGAGGAGATGACAGCAAGGACCAACTACAAGTCTAAAGGACAAACAAGTGCCTGGGGACAGACTCTACCCAAGTCCCTTGGATTGGGCTATCTGTCACTTGCAATCTGAAGAGCTATAACTGATAGAAGTAGACCAATCTTGGCATTGGGATAAGTCTGTTTTGTAAATATCCGACCCTGGCCCTGTCTAGCAATAAAACCCACGGAACTGAATGACCGACAACCCCCTCCAGAGACCAGATGGGCAGAATCTGGGGTGAAACTGGAAGGACCAAAGGAGTTAAAGACTAGGAGGCCATGGAGGAGAAAACAAGCATAGGGACAGTGTGAGGTACCAAGTCGAATGGTGAAAGGCTGCTTTGCGCGTTTTCCTAGACTCTGTTTTTTTGGCCCGCTAGGACAGGCATGGTGCTGGAGTGACACATTGTGAGGACAACCACAGCTCAATGCTGACCCGTAAGGCTATTACTCATACAGTCTACACACCATCACTTTGCGTGTATATGAAAATTCCAGTGGATAGAAACTAAGGAAACAAAGAACAACTCTTGGTAAATCCAAGGCTGTGTGTCTACAATGCCTTCACATCCAGTTGAAAAATGGTCAGTAATTCGTCCTGTGTGGACATGATTAATGATTCCATAGAACTGTTTTTGTTCCTCTGCCAAATCCACCAGTTAATGGTCATGACGTGTTGTTACATCTGGGAAGTAATCGTGTGATAATTTCCCTCTGAATCGGACTTCCTCCCGTTCCACCTTCCTGCCCTGTGTGTCCTTGTCCCCCGAGACTCTCACAGAATGTTCTGCTGCAAAGATGGCATTGCTGGGGAGAGGGAAGCTCTCTCCTCAGACTGTCCCTGAGTCCCTGATTTATGTCTATGTAGCCCTCTGAGATGTAGCATGATTTGTAAATAAAATTTGTCTCTACAGTTTGCGTGTTATCTTGTTATCCTAGTGTTGCCTTGAGACTCGAAAATTACCCTTAAAAAGATTCATATTTCTTATATCTAAGGAAAGTTTGTTATTCCTTTTTTTTTTTTTGCACCCTACCTTGTTGTAGAAAGGATTGGAGGAATCTTGCTATGATACAACAGAATCAGGGAAGGAAGGAAGGAAGGAAGGGAGGGAGGAGGGAGGGAGGGAGGGAGGGAGGGAGGGAAGGAAGGAAGGAAGGAAGGAGGGAGGGAAGGAAGGAAGGAGGGAGGGAGGGAGGGAAGGAAGGAAGGAAGGAAGGAAGGAAGGAAGGAAGGAAGGAGAGAAAGAAGTGAATCGGGATAAAGAAAAAACAACTGTAACCTCCCTCGCAACTCTGCACAAGACTGGAAGAATGGGCCCCACATGTACTCGCCTTCAAATTGGTACTGACTGATTAACACTACGGTGCTCAAATGGTGGTGGTGTTCACCAGGGGCTCGGGGGTTGGGGGGGTAGACCCACATCTGAGGGATGTGGTGAGCATTGTGGAGGGGAGGGGCATGCTTGAAATGTAGTTGGAGAAGGGAATTAGGGGTCTCAAGAGGGGGAAGGAAATCTGCTAAAACTGATTTATGTGAATAGCTGTACAACTAGGTAAATTTACTAATAATAACTTAATTGTACACTTAAAATGGAGTAATGGCATATTATGTAAATTTTACTTCAATAAAGTTTTCTTAAAAAATCTAAAAAATAATACAAGCCTAATGGTGTTACTCTTTTGATTAAAACTCAGTGTCTTTCTGTTGCTCCTACGATGAAATGCAAAAATCCTTACGATGGCCCACAAGACCCTGCATGATATGATCCCTATCTGCATCCTCTGCAATTATGTCTTTTTTCTTTTATTCCCTATGCTTCAGCAATGACGTTTTCCTCCTCCCCCTTATTTCCTTAAATTGAATGAAGCTCTTTCCACATGGTATCTTCAGAGAGCAATGCTATATAGACAACTTTTTAAGACATTAGTGATCATTCTAGCATGCATTTTTTATGAAAAGTAAATGCCATGCATTTAATTTGTATATTTACTTATGTTATTTACAGAGATGACAAATTGGGTTTTGACTCAATTTAATAAAGTGTGACCTCTACTTTTTTCTCATAGTGAATATATTACAGGCCCCACTAATACACACAATTCTGTCAATTTTATCCACGACTGCGTTTCATTATGGAAATTGAGTGTTTTTTCAACCTTATCTTAATACCCTTTGATTTGTGATCACTAGTGGGGTTTTTCATATTCTAGAATTCCTTATCAGCACAATGTTTTTTTCAAACTGTGGTTCACTGTGACTTCTATATTTTCTTCCTCATTAAGCTTTTCTTCTTCACTTTGATGTGTTGTCACTGCTGTAGATGAACATTACCTTGCAGTTTATTCTACCATCTCAGAGTATAACAGCTACCTGGAGGCTGACACTCGGGAGGAGGGTACAGGGAAGAAACTTGGAGTCAGATACTAGAAGTGATTTCTGCCCTGCGAACAAAAACTTACTTCCAAAGACCTGTATACTCAGACAGTTGACAAATTCTCGTAAGTTGAGGGTAGTGATTTAAAGACTCGGAGGGAGCATGACTGCCATCCCCTGTCTCTGTCCTATTACAAGGTTTAGTCTCTGTGAAAAGTTAACCAACTTGAGAAAAGTTGGTGCTGTGTGACATAGTGGCTAAGTGACTAAGGAGTCCAGTTTCCTCTTACATGGTAAGGGAATATTGATACTCACTTCCCAGTACTATGATAACAATAAAATGGAACAAAAAATATTAAGTTTTTGGCACACAGTTGTGAACTAAAAATACAATCCTGAGCCCTCCCCCAACACACTGACTGATAGGACTCCTCTTGGCCAAGGGGACCCCAGAGAAACCTTAAAACTGAGTTCCCAGCCATAGTGGGATGGGAGGTTAAAACACAACTGCACATGTGCGTGTTTTCTCTTTTCATAAATATTCATGACTCCTCCTATAGCTTGTTAAATATGTATATTTAGCCACCCCTCTCAATATAAAACTCTGTTTCCATTGTCCCTCCCTGGAAGCACATGTCCCTGGCTTGTTGCTGGGAGCCCTGCTTCCCAGCCTGCTGGAATGGCCACCGTGGACTATAAACCCTTTGTGAGAAATAAAGCTGTCCTTTTCCAAATTATAAACTTCATTACCCTTTTCAGTTAACATGGTGTATACTCTTCCTCCCCTCACAACTTTATCATCTAGAAATGCCTTTTCAGAAGCTCTTTTTTGCCCAAGACTTGGAGAGCTTGAGTTTTGTTTTAACAGGGATCCTCACTTTCCTAAGCAGCTCAATAGTATTTGACTGGGATTTTTCTAGCCTATTTGTTGCATGGAAACTGTTCTTTCTTTAAGACCTATCTTGGCATATGATATGTGCCGGGGGTTAATATGAAGATGAAAAACACTATATATCACCTAGCAAAACTGCCTAAAATTCTGATTGGACATTTCTCCCCATGCCGTTTCTATCATAGCTGTGGCTCTTTAATAACTCTTCTGAAATGTTAGCTTCCTGCCTCTCTCTCTAAGCTCTTTCCTACTTCTCTCTGTCTCTGCCCCTCTCCCTCTCTTTTTCCCTTTCCCTTTTTCTATGCAGTTGAATGTGTGCCCTCAAAATTCATATGATAAAATCCAAACCCCCAATGTGATGGTATTGGGAGGTGGGCCACTGGGAGGTAATTAAGTCATGAGAGTGGAGCCCTCATGATGGGATTAGTGCTCTTATAAATAGACACAGGAGAGCTTACTTTTCTCCCTCTCTGCTTTCTGCCATGTGCAGATACAATATAAAGGAGGCCAATTGTGAACTAGGAAGAGGGCCCGCACCAGAACTTGACCATGCTGGTATGCCTCCAAAACTGTAAGAAGTAAATTTCTGTTATTTATAAGCCACCCAATCTATGGTACTTTGTTATAGCAACCTGTTTAAGTTGGTTATATCCAGCTGTATTTTTTTGCTATAATTCCATTTTAGATACACTTCTTTGAAGACATGGATTTTGTAGTGCATTATATTTGTTACTTTCCTCAACAACCAGTAGGATACTGACAGTCAAAACTACACATCCCCAAGGCAGTTTACTGTCTACTTAACAAAACTTTACTATTTTATTGCCTTTAGTCATATAACATTGCTATTCCATGACACTTTTGATAAGGGAAACTCACAGAAAGACCCATTAGTTCTTTAAAAGGAAGCATCCTGCAGTTCAAGCACTAAAATTCTCATTGGTCTCAAAATTCTCACTCTGCTGTTTTCAGCAGTTCTAAATTGTGATATTGTGATCCTTATAGGACCCTAATCAATTCCTCCACATTGAAAGTCACAGCTTAAACCAAATTCCAGATTCTCAATAAATTCTGACCCTGCCTTTTTCCCTCTGAGGCACTAAGAAATCTTTCTCAAGCCAGTGTTCTTTATCCTGGTGACCAGAAAACTCAGAATTGTCCTATTGACAGAGGTTATGTTGGTGATATTTGGAGAGCTAGCATTCCATTGCATTTTACACATAGCTAATGCTACAGACATTTAGTTTAAAGACAAAACAAAACCCTCAGTATTTGCTAAAAGATAAACCTTTATGAGTTTTGGTAATTATAATATATTAATGTATTTGGACTCTGAAGTTGAAAATTGGAGCATAGACATCATGGTTTCAGCTGCCATAGACCTATTTAATGTTAGTGTTTAAATGCTAAATAACAGTGAGTGTTAAGTGACAGAATAGCTCATATTTCACTTTATGATTGGAGTGCACTTTGATACTTGTTTTATGAAAGCCTTTATAAGTTGCAGGCAGAGGTTAACAGTAATCACATTTTTTTTCCTCCTCTGGTTTTAATAAATGCCTTTAGGGCATTTCATTCTGTTAAATCAAGCAGTAGACAAAAATGTAATGCACTACTAACCTCTAAAGTATGTGAAAAACTTAGTTCATAAAATATGTATGAAGAACACAGTGTTGCAATGATAATGATACTTCCTGTCCGGGTTATTCTGCCAAAGGAATTGGTGAATTAAGGTCTCTAGTCCTTGATGTCTTTTGAATGGAGTTGCTTTTACTTCATTTTATGCTAGTTACTTTAATAAATTGTCTATTAGCATACATATATATACACACACATTATAATTCTTTAGGGCCAGTTGACATAGCTTTAAATGACAACAGTATTAAAAGCTCATATATAGCATTCTTCTCTAGAAATGAAACATTTATAAAAGGAATTAGTGCATATTGAAACATCAAATTTGTGTGCATATGAGCAAAATATGTCATTGTTTTGAACTAATGCCATCATAGTAAATGTAGAGCATATGGGATAGTTTCT